>PVIJ01002936.1:0-146791 GCA_004024925.1 Scalopus aquaticus
GGCGCAGGCAGCGTGGGGTGCACGCGGCTGGAGGGTTAAGGCAGTGCGGGGCGCGTTCACGCTGCTGGATGGCACTGGCAGGCACAGGGCACGCGTGTCTGAAGGTCAGCAGCTGCGCCGGGGCGGGCTTGCATGCCGCTTGAGGGCGCAGGCGGCAGGTGCGCGCTGCTGGAGGGTGCCTTCCAGCCCCGGGCACACACGTCTGAAGGTTGGCGGCTGCGCAGGGGCGTGCGTGCGCGCCACTTGAGGGTGAAGGTGGCGCGGGGCACACGCTGCTGGAGCGTGCTGGCGGGCACCGGGTGCGCGCAACTGGAGGGCACAGGTGGCGCGGGGCGCGTGCGCACGCCTTGAGGGCAGGGAGGGGGGGCGGGCTCGCCGCTGGGGGGCACTGGTGTCACCGGGCGAGCATGGCTGATGGGCAGTGGCTGCGCTGGGGCAGGCATGCGCGCAGCTTGTGGGTGCAGGTGGCGTGGGGCGCGCGCTTGCGCTGCTGGAGGGCACCGGCTGGCACAGGGTGCTTGCGGCTAGAGAAAGAAAGATACTTTTAAAACTGTTGACTTAAAGCCGACTTCTGATGAATTCTTTTTTTCAGGTTTATTTATTCTAGTTCTAAATATGCTGAGAAATAATCATTTTGTTGTCCGTTTTCTTTAGATTAAAAAGGCAATTAAAATCAAACAAACAAACATAATTAAACATACTTTGTTTATGATGGTAGAGCCTGGAAATGTCGTAAGGTTGGTTTAACAAAAAGGCAATCAATGTGTCCTTTCAAAGATAGGACAGAGGGAGAACATAATCCCCTCATAGCTGCACACAAACAACCACGCTGTTACAAATGACAAATATTGCTTGGCTTGAATTACTCATATTGCCTATAACCCTTCCTCTTCTATTGTGATGAGTTGTTTATTTATATGCCTTAATGACTGTGACGGCTCAGTTACCCAAGAAGGAGAAAAAGGAGACTCAGTAATCTCAAAGGTGGTAGAATTTGAAAAGAAAAATATATTGTGGCCCATGAGACGCAGCATCTTGGCATATTCCTCTTAACACCAGCATGTCAATTTAAAACACTGTTTTTTTCTTGCAGCCAAGCAATAGGTACAACAGATATCTCTGGTCCTCACTCCATCCTTTATCCCACATGATCGTGGGGTACAGACTTGAGGTGAGAGTTATGCATAATCTGTCAAGACTTTCAGGACACGCATAATCTTATGTGACTACTAATTTCTCATCAAGATCCTGATTTTAATTCTTTTGGATGAATACCCAAAAGTGGGTACTTCTAATTTTTTGAGGAACATCCATATTGTTTTCCATAGTAACTGTGCCCGTTTGCATTTCCCACCAACTGTTTGGAAAGGGCTCCGGTTTCCCCACATCCTCACTAACACTTAGAGTCTTTTGTTTGTGCTAATGAAATAATTACATCACAGAAAGGAAAATACTGCATGATTCCACTTACTTTAGATAAGGTGTCTAAAATAATCAATTAATAAAATCAAAGAATATAATTATTTTCGATTAAGTACTGGGGAGTGGGGAGTTAGTAAACTATGGGCATAAAGTTTCACTAAGCAAAATGAAGAAACTCTGTAACAGTCATCAACATCGTATTGTAAACTTAAAAATTTGTAAGAGAATGTTAAGTTGTAAGAGCATGTTAAGTGTTCTTGCTACACAGCATTTTTAAAATAGGATAAAGACATTGCTTGTGCACAGCAACTGGAAATGCTTTTTAAAAGCTAAAAAGGGTTGTTTTTTGGGAACACATTAAAATGTTCCTTTGAGGAAAGGGAAGGAGCTAACATTCACTTAAACCCTAAAATACATCTAAGATTTTGTTTTGCAAAAAAAACCTCAGTTGTATTCTCACAAAATCACACAATTTTTGATTACAAATATTTGTTAAAAATATTTACATAGATCTTTCATTATATGTATCTATAGAAATGTCAAAATACAAAGCAGCATTCACAAATTTAAGGGCATAATAATACTTACAGGCAACTGAACCTATTTCTATGTTGAAAGCAAATCAGTTGACCTCGACATAACGCTCAAGGTGACACAGCAAATCAATTTCAAGAGTCAATTCACAAGGCTTGACCTCTCTAATTGTAACCCCACTGCTCCAAATATCCCCCTATCCACCTGGAATCTGTAGAACTTTTTTATAAAATTAGGGTCCATAATAAGACCAGGTAAAAAAAAATAAGTAAAAGAAAAGAGTCAGTTTATTATTGTAACAAAATACAGTAGAAAAAATAACAGGCTGTTTACATTTGCCATCTTAGAATGAAGGCATTGGAAATTTTTGTTTTGAAAAAAAATATTTTTTTTTTTTTTTGGCCAGGAAGTAGGCATGTGTTTTCATTAGGGATATTGTTGGAAGAGCCCTACAAAGAAAAACATCTGCATCATTATCACTACTGTCAGAAAAATTCTCTGGCATGCAAAGCAGTGAATGCCTCTAGTCTTAGACAGCAGAGATGCTAACTCATTAAAACGCTCAGACCTGAAAATGAACTAAACTTCATTTAACTTTTGGAAGTGATATGCCAGGTTTAATTATAGAATGTAAGGAGAAAGACACCAAAATGTAACATTTTCATGTGAAAATATTTCATAAGACATTTTCTCCCTGAAAGGAAAAAGTAGGTCAGTTTTATCAATGTGGAAGATGATTTGAATCTGATTGCATTATTAACCTGTCCTTAGACTTGACAAAAATTTTCCTTTGTATTTCTGTATCCTTGAAATTAAATCTTATGAAAATCTAAGTTTGGAGTTGGGGGAAAGCTCAGAAAATTTTAATTAGGTTGAAGTGCTTCGTTACTACCTACCCTCCATCAGGTTAGCGCTATCATCACAGATTGATGCAAAGTATCTATCTCTCGGCCGCTAATCATTCCTGACACATTACCCATTCACTTTTTCAGAGATAACTGTCAGTGTAACTCAGCATTAAAGGAAAATAATTCTCTGCTCCATGCCTGCTTCAACATCTATAGGATCCTTCATTTTATAGTTTCATTGCCTATTTAGAGACATATCGTAAACAGCCTTTTACTTAAAGAATAAAATTGGATAGGCACTTATTTATAAAGTGAATTATATTGATAGCTCTGTTTCATAAAATTAATTCTACACTGATATGACCAATGACATACAAAGCTCATTCATGTGTCAATATTTCAGAATTTTTTTTTAAATGAATGAACCATGTGCTGTCTGATAAGACTAGGGGTGCCCATTTACAACACATTGATCCAGTTTTTATTATCTTACTTGAAGAAGAAAGTAAGACATGAAGACCATAGTCTAATGACTGAGCAGTGGAAAGAGGAACAGTTGTGTGAAATCAAGAACATCTTCATAGAAACTGGAAGGTTTCCTGGTCAGCTGTCATATTAGATCACGATGTAGTATGATCACAAACATGGTCAGGATTCAGGGTACCAAAAAGATCCACTCTTAGACTACAATGTGACCCTGAGATTCTAAACAAGCTCCAAAGCTCAAGTTTCTAAGAAATTGTGAAAAGAGGAACTGCCCATTGGCTTTGATATAAAGGGTTTAAATTCAAAAGTTCCTGTTTTGTGATCATTATTCTGAACAGGGAGATGACAAGAAGTTCCTTCCTCAAAATAGGAGGCAATACAACCTTTCAGAGAGTAGAAAATGTTGATACTATGAATTGGTTGAGTTCCAGGGTCATGGTGAGCTGTCAGGAATATCACATGTTTACCCATATGCACTGGAAGTTGTAAATTCAATTTTATAATGATTATCAACCACAAACCAGGCAAAAGGAGGTAAGATATCAGAGGATCTTAATGTAGGATTTATACTGGTCATGAAAAAGGAAAAGTGCATGTGAGTGGGGAGGAAGGGGTAAAAATGGTGGGAGAAGGGAGATGGGAGAGAATAATGAATCTTGCGTTTTGAAATTATATATAATAGAAAGCAACACTTGTTTCTATTAGGCAGACAAGTTCTTCAAAGACCAAATTTAATAATGATGGAAGATTTCACTCCCTTTTAATTATTATACATAAATTAAACTTAGAGTTATTAAGTAGATGCAAAACTTTAGGAAAGGAAATAATCAGTAAGACTATTCTATCAAGAGTAGTAGGCACTTGATTGCATTTGAATATGGTTCAATTATATTGCTAAGTAACTGACTTAGAGTTCCTTTTGAAAAGTATGAAAGCATTTTTCTGACTCTATTACTCACTTCTTAATATTGTTTCTGTTTTCTTATCCAGTGTATCTACTAATATAAATAATGTTTTCGATTTCAACTGTTTCAACTCTTTTTACTTTGAATTCTGATTCTGTTCTTTTGGTTAGTAAGCATTCAGATGGAAATAACAAAAGATAAAATTAAAATGGCTTAAACCAGATGGTTCCTAAACATTGCTGCTTAATGGACTCACCAGGGGACTTTAAAATGCACTGATGTCTAGCCCCCACCCCAATAAATTATGTAAGGTGTGAGCTGGACATTGGGAATTTTCAAAAATTCTCTAGCTGAATCTCATGTGCAGTGAATTTGGGAAATCACTGGCTCAAACACTGAGAAGAGATAATAACAAGAAAGTCCAAGGGAAGGCCAGTTTAGAGAATTGGTTCAGGACTTAATGTTGCCATCAGGGACCTAGGCTTTTGCCCCTTTGGATTGTTCAGAATATCAGTTTTGTCTTTGGGGGCTTGTTCTCACAGTCCTCAAAAGGCTGTTTCAAAAATCAAATCCAGACAGGAAAAAGGGAGAGTTACTTGTTTCCGGGTCTCTTTTTAGTACCTGTGATATCTGTCATAGAAACTCATTATTGGACTTCCAAATCACATCACATTGCTGAGATGGGGCCCCCACCTTACTAAACTACTCACTCATCAGGGGAATGGAATGCTGGCACTGCTTTAGTTAAACCAACCGTTCCTTGAGTCATACTGAAGGCAAGCGGGGAGAGAGGAGAATGTAGACACCTGAACAAAACTGTGTTTCCACTGCTAGACTAGGCAAAGGGGTCACTGGTAGGAAAGTTGGACTATCTACTTTTCTCCCATGTTCTCCTTCATAACCTGCTGTCTACCTGGATAGGTTTCATTTAATGCAAGATATACTCTATGTATTTTTTAAACATCCCTCTCTTACTTCAAACACAATGCTCCAAGTATGTCAGAATCAGAGGAATAACAACTGGAAACAATTCCATTCTGAAAGTAACATGAATGGAGCTGTGAGGGATGATGCTAAGTGAAATAAATCAGAAGAAAAAAGACAGATTTCAGATGGTTTTATTTATATGTGGAATATAGAGAAGCCAAACAAAGGGTCAGGAGAGAGACAAAACTTGCAAGCTGACCACAGACCTGGGGTGTACAGCAGGGGAGGGGTTTCACGGTCAAAGCAGGGGAAGGAAGAGCACAGGGACTGGGGTGATGGATAGTGGGTGATATGGTGGAGGGAGGGCAACGGGGATGCCCCCTGAGGGGAGAAATCAAATACAATGCAAAAATTAACAATGATGTAAGAAAAAAAGTACTTAAAAAATGAAATACAACATCCAAAAGCCTGCTTCATGTCTGTTAAGGTCTTAGTAGAACAAATTTCAAATCTTTTCAATTCACACTTTGCTGATATTTACAACCCAAACCCAGAAATGTGTAAAAAAAAAAGTTTCTGTTACTTGTGCTTTATATTGCCACTTTAATGTATTAGTATTTCAATTTTCACTTAAGTATACTTCAGATTTACAGAGCACACAAAAATACTTATCCCTGAGGTGTTACTACATGGATAGCAGAGCAAAGGAGACACTGGAGCAGCTATTTTAAGCCTCACAGAGTGAAATAATGAATGGTTAGCAACATGACTGCACGTGGTAGCATTTCTTCTCTGGGATAATGCTGAAGTTGCCTCCCATGAGAGCATAATAGTAATTATGGGAGGCCATCTGCCGAGGACCCAGGTAACCATTCACCAAGGTCTTCCAATATGTCAGTGTTTGCATACAACGTCCTGCCAGTAAGAGAGGAAAGAAGTGGATAGAAGGCATGCATTTCTTTAGAGCTGTGTGTTATCTTTCTTTAGGTATAATTGAGGTTAAAGTTCCCAGTAGCTAATCAATTCAGAAACCAGAAAATGGCCAGTGTCTTATTTAACAGTTTCTCAACAAGACTGACACGCTACCTGCCCAGCTGTTCAACAAACCCGCTGCTTATATTTAATGATGAAGAAAATGTACGCAGCTATTGGGCTAGATCACTGGGGGCCAGTACCTGCCTCTGAGTTGCTTTCACAAGGGCCCTGGATCAGCCATAATCACAATCAAGTAGCAGGACAGGCTCACCCTTGGGGAAATCCTAGCACCGGGGCTGTCTTCCAGTGTCAAGAACCTGACCCATTGCATCTCAGCTGCTTTGCACTTGCCACTTGAGCAAAACAGGTAAGGATGTGTTTCCCGGTGTAAACAAACACAATTGCCAGAAAGATGCTACTAGGTGAAGCACAAGGAGAAGGTTTTGGTCTGAGTTTTAACTTAGGTAAAGAAAAGGCACTGTCACAATGTATTTAAATCAAGGTATCTTAACCACTGCCTCCAACCCTCACTCCCTAACATCATGTAGTTCCAGAGACAAATGAGCAGAAGTCTAGGAAGCTGAAGAGAAGGCTTCATGGGAACTTACTTTAATATTTAACATGTGTGTGTTTTCTGGTCATAAATAAATAAAGAGAACATGGCAATCTGAATTAGAGGATTTCTCCGTGAAGGGGTTTCTGTAGTCTTGAGGACATGTCTATTGCTTCTACTAAAGTCAAACCACTGCATGGATTATTTACTTGGCTGGATGTGGGGTTATCTTCAAGCAACTTGGGAAAAGCTTGGCTACAATCCCCAGAGGTTCAGATTGAAAACCACATCCTCTGATATCCTCTGTTTTATTAAATTATTTTGCCACATCTCACAGGTCCTTAGAATATTTATATGCTAAAATTTAAAAACTACTGGGAATAACATCACTGAATAAAATATTTTTGAACATTCTAAGAAGCAAACAACAATAAAATAGTCCATGTATTTTCAAAAATTCAAATGACTTTATAGCTACTAAAAGCGTAATGCAGGTGAATGATGCTTAAGGGAATTTAATTTTATTTATTTATTTGCAAATTATCCTTTAGTCTAAGAGAAGGTCAAACTTGCATGCTTTCCACTTTGGCCTGTGAGTATTACGAGCCGGTGGTCATGAGTTACATAACTGTATTGCATGTAAACTATCAAACAAAATAAAAAATTGTGGGATAAAATATTTTCAGTAAGTATTTCTGATGAATTTTGGGGAATTCATGAATTCTGGAGAGGAATTCAAGAAGTATAGAGAGGAAGGTGATTGAAAAGATGGGAAATCATACTCTCGGAAGAAAGAATGTGGAAATATTTTAACTGTGGAGAAGAAAGTTGCTGGTTGCAAGGTCTGGGAACTTCCGCTAACTCTTAAAATGCTCTGGATGTCTCTCTTACAATCTCAAAGCACACAGTATTGTCCCTTTGTAATAAATACACAAAATGACAAAGAATTTGTTATGGGGAAGCCAGTCCCACACTTAGCACAATTGATGCCTCTACACGTATGACAAGATGTTGGCCCTTTCTCAAGGCACACTTTCTACCCGGAAATTGTAATAATAAATATCCAAATTCAGCATGACGACAAAAATGTATAGTGTCCCTCAAGGGTGTAGCTGGCAATCTTGTTACTTTGAGAAGACCCAGGAGTATTAAGAATGTAAGTATATTTCTCTTCAGTATGAAGAAAGATGAATCCTGCTGCTCCCCATGACCAGAACTTACATTATGCACTGGTCCTGGTGGGGAGCAGAGGTGGGGAGTACAGCAAGCACAGAGGATTGAAGAACTGCTCCAAAGATGCACTAAATTACAATTGCTACCACAAACACTACCTGAGTGTTTCGCTTTTCTGTGAAATCACACAAAAAAAGACAAAAGTCTCATCGCCAGATATTAGGAGCAGGAGAAAAGTTGCAGAGCCAAAACTACGGCCAGACTGTGGATAGGAAAGGCATGAATTTTATTAACAGTCCCTGCAGCAGTGAGCTGCAAATTGAAAATTAGTATATTTTGCCTAGGGAAAAATATTTTTGTTGCACTCAGAAGTACATTTACATTCACAAATTGGACGTCTAATACATGGAAAGTATTTATGTGGTAACGTTGCATTATTTTTAGCTGCAAATGAGGATTCTAAAGAATTGTATACTTTTAAAAAGGTCAATGGAACATTCTGCTATAAATGGAAAAGCATTCACATAGAAATGATCTAAGCCCTGAGGTCCTTACTGCTATATTAAAAACAAAAACAAAAAACCAGCAGTATCACAGATAGAATTAAGACATTTAATGCTGAAACAGTGAGGGGGAAATGTATCCATCTTATTAAGCTTATTTTCCTCTTTCAGAGGCATTAGAAGATAAAGGCAATGAGATGCGAGAAGGTGAAGAGAGTAAGTCAATGGTTACTCTGTTTTTAGAGGCCAAGTCAAAGGGAAGATAATAAAGAACAGGGCACAGGAAATGTCCCTCCAAGTTAGCATATGATATATAATTAATTTATTTCCTAAATAAATTGCTGCATTAAAATAAAATTATGTATATTGGATTGCAGTGCCTGAAATGATGTCTTTAAAAGGTTATTTCTCATTAGCAAAGCAAGTGAACAAGCTTAATTACAGTGCAACTGTTTTTAAATCCAATTAAATAGTTTTATATATTCAAATCAGTCATTGTATTGAGGAAAACTCTCCTTTTTTCATTTTGGTTGTCAATATATGCATTAATACCAAATACTCTCAAATATAGTTCAATAAGCATGTTTTTCTCAAGTCATAAATGTTGCTTTCCTAAAAGAAAATCAATATTTATAAATATCTGAACATTTGGCATGGGATAATCAAAAGCCAGACAGATGACAAACTTATGAATATTTTGCTTGTTTGGTCATGTTTAATTACTGTATCTATTGTAAAAAATCTTTCCAAAATAAGTATTTGGTGGTCAAAAGCTTTTTGAAATATCATAATAAATGAACAAATATAAATCTTTTTACCATTGGGTATTCAATAAGAAGAAAACATTATTTTATCTTTTACAGTATGGAAATATTTTGTGAAATATTATTCCATAGTCAATATTTAATTTTCTTATGTTCCATTGTAACTATTTATCTAGCTAAATAAAGGTAGGATAAATGTTCTGAGATTTTTTTTTAAGCGCCAACTTAACAGAGTCCAATTTTCATTATATAAAAATACAAGTTGAGGAAATTCATTTGTATAGACAGATATTTGAGTGTATGAAAACCTCAACCTATCTTTACACTTGACAATGTAAATATTATAGAGTCATAATTTCAACAATGATCAATTTAATTTGTTTTTATTTTTAACACCATGAATATTACATCCATATTTTAAATGGACTCTTTATTACCCAAGTTTATCCTTTCTAAGATAAAAATCTGAATATCAAGTGTGACCCAGTAATTCTATTACTTTCAGTCCTTAAGCCACAGAGATCTTAAAAATTATTTCCTTGGCTATAATAATGTGTGAAAAGTAATTAAGGCAAATGAAGATTCTAAATGAATCTCTTCCTCTTAACTATTGTTTGAGTAGTTGCTTATGCTTGACAAGGTACTTTGCATGAGATACCAACAATGTGATTTGAATCACACAATTACAAACTCTTCAACCATAGTAATTAATAAATTATTGTGCTCTCATGGGACTACCTTGAAACTTTTAAAATATTTATTATTGAGAAGTTTAAGTTGAACTATTATGGTGCCATCATAATTTCCTAAGACCTTAAATTTCTTCAAACTTTATTACTTGGCTACCTTAGTGCTAAAATTTTGGAGAAATCTAAGTAACACAAATCTTTGTGAAATCTGAATGAAAGACATATTTCATAGCCTGTTTAGGAAAGTTTTATTTACTTAACTAATGTCTAATGATTCCATTTCTCCTAACGTCCTATAATATTTGGTTAGGAAGACTCAGAAGTAATTGGTATCCCATCCATGAAGAAGTCGAATAATTTCCAAGAAAATTTTAATAATCTGGTTATAATTTGCTTCTTAAAATGAGTTGGGCCTCCCTGACGGCACAAGGTTAAGTCTCAGCACTATGAAGCAAACAGCAGCCACTGCAACTAATAGTTCTGGGTGCTGTGACTGTATCTCCAAGTTTGATCAAATGGGGAATAGAGAGCAAAGTAATTTTGGTGTGGATTTTAAGTAGTAGGAAAAGTTAGGAATGTGTTATAGCTATTCTATGGGAAACAATAGCAAGGAGAAAATGCGATTTTTTTTTTTAAAGATTTATTTACACAAGCTGGGGTACAGGCCAGAGGCGTGAGGCGGCGAGAGGTCTCACCAGAGACAGAGTGGGGAGCAGAACAGGCAGATCAGAAATACACTGCTGAGGGGAGCAGCGGACGAGGCAGGAGAGGTCTGCCGCACCATGTGAGAATCTCCCCGGCTGGGCATCGAACCCGCATGGCGCGCCGCTGACAGATCCACAGCACAGCACTCAACCGCTGCGCCACCAGGGAGGCCCAGAAAATGCGATTTTTAAGAGCAATTCAAAAAGTATAAGGCTTAATAAATATTTGGGATCTCTCTTTTATGATCAGTGGGTATACATGGGAAAAGCATCATATTACTTTACCTGTAACTTCTTTCTTTTCTCTTAATCTAGGACAGCAGTCCTTCTACCTAAAATCGTGGTTATTGGTAAAAAAGTTTCCCTGCTACTAGTGCTAACTTACTAAGAAAAGAACTATGGGCACATATAAAAAGACATGCATATTCAGAATGAAGCCTAAAATATGCATGGAAGTTTGAACTTAAGTGTATTAAATTATTCCACCTTTGATGGTGGGAGTTTGTGGGGACTGTGTTTGTTGAGATGGAAAGCAGTGCTCCTGAAATTTATACAGTTCTATAAATCCATGTTACCTGAATACAAAAATGAACTATTCTGGAAGAAAATATCATAATTGTTTTGGTGGTATCATGCCGATTATACAAAGATTAGTTAATACCTTTTTATACTGCCTCCTAGAAATTTGAATAACAAAATATAAATGAGGAAATACATTACTAAAATATATTGTATTGTCTTGTGTTAAATTAGGCCATCGAAGAAGGCAAAATTGTGAAGTAATGCTATTGGTAGAAATAGAACACTGATAGGAATAGGAAATATGGAAATGGGACTCATAATACAATTTTTCAATTACTTTGGCTTATTACTAATAAGCAGTGGGAAAAAAAAGTTTCATTGTTCATACACTTCAGAATGTCCTGTTTTTGTATGGCTATACCAAAACTGTCCACACCTAGGAGAACTAGAATTAGACCAAGATTTAGGAGACTTTTGTTCTAGTTCTAACTCAGCAATAAGTTACTTAAAAAACTACTTAATTGCAGCACTGATGATCACAGGGAAGACCTAGAAACAAATGTTCATCCATGGGAGATAAGTTAATAAACTGTGGTATATTCACACAACAGAATATCACACAGCAGTGAAAACAAATGAGCTGCAGCAACACACACAAATGATGGTGTCCTAACAGCCTGATATCAAATAGAAAAGACCATCCCTAAAGATTTCATCAGCATGATACCTTTTTATAACATTGTAAACAAATAAAATTAAAATAAATATTTTTAGAGAAAATACACAAGTAATCAGACTACAGTTATACACTTCTTCACTGTGTTTTGGTCAACCATGGAGCACACGTACACTGGAGACCACAACAGGATGCACCACGTAACCCAGGTATATAGGAGGCTAGGCCATTTTGGTTGTTGTCAACACGTTTTATGATATTGGCTCAATGACAAAATTCCCTACCACATTTCCCAGACATAGCCTTATGGTTGAGTGTTGCATGACTGTCTATAAAAGACAGCAAGAAAATGATGAAAACAAGATGTAGTGGTCTGTTATCAGACCTAAATCTTATATGAGAGTAGAGTGGAAGGGAGTTTATTAGTGCCCTGCATATATTTGAATTATAGGTGAAAGTAATTTCATTCCTTTGCTATGTGTAATTCACACTCAAGGATAACAGCAAACTGACTAAAAATGCTGATTTTTAAATGCTGATTTATCTAAACTGCACTCATTTTAGATCATTTGTACAAATGGAATTATCTCCACATAGGTTAGAAGTACTAAAGCAAGAAAAGGTTAAATGAACTTGTTCACTGAAAAAAAAAGAAAAGTTGTCATCCATGGTACCAAAAATAGAAGTTCTCATTTTCAGCCTTATGATCTCAACAGAAGACAGAATGTTCACTTTATCTGAATGATAAAGACTACAACTTCTCTGAGGACTCTATTTTTTGAACTACTGTATAAGTACATGTAATTACAAGTTTCTGGAAATATGTACTGTTTATTTCATCATTTGTAGTAGCAAACAGAAAGACTTGGGCTAAGTGTTTACTCAACAGTGATGCTAAATTTTCACAGTCATTGCAGACCATTTGTGAGGGTCTGTTTAGAGATCTTTAAGATCAATGACCCATTAGTGCAATTACAGTCTAAGATGGTTCCTGCCACATAGACCGTGTTCTTGCTACCAGAAAGTGACATGTTGATGTGAAAAACACTCAGCACATTATTAAAAATGTATCTTTTCTCTGAGAAAACTGAAGAAATAGAACAATAACTGCACATTACAATTCTCTTCAGTGAATGATGTGACACATTGTGCTTTCAATCTCCTGTGATAAAATTGTAGATACCCTTTAAAGAACTCAATAAAAGAGTACATTTATTTTTTATTTTTATCATTTAAAAAATCTACATAGTATCTGCCTTCTCTACCACATTCATATAGTCTCACATAGTCATGTATTCCCATCCATATATGCTCAACTTTATATAATTCCTTATAACCTACATGACAGAAAATATAGATTACTTGCTATGTGATTATAGATTCATAGAATTGGAAGGATCTTAGAGATAAGGAGCAACTAGTCAAGCAGTATTCTCAATTGATACCAGAATCCCTTATTGGACAATAGTGTTCATTTGGGGCCAGTTGGAGATGTGGGGAGCTATCATTGGCCCTTTTGAGACTACTGAAGCTATAGTGTTATCCCAAGAAAAATATACTTATGTGTGTAAATTCACATGCCATTTTTTTTCTTTTAAACTTTTAATGTTGAGTTTCTGGAATCTATTTTAAATCAAACAGACTCATTCCAGTCTCTAACTGCCATGTTGAGAATTCTGTGTGAAATGCTGAGTGCAGCCTGACTCAGCAATTCCATGTTTCCTCCTTATCTGTGATTATAAAAAAAACAGGAGACCATATGTTGATTGTTATAAAAGGCCCTGTACTGCAGCATTCTCTCTAAAGACCCTTGTAGACAAATCATAAAAAGACAAAGGAGGCGCCTCCCTGGTGGCACAAAGGGTTAAGTCTCAGAGCTATCAAGCTATCTGCAGCCACTGCAGCACAAGTACTATCCCAGCCAGGGAGCTTCCCACATGGTGCAGCAGACCTCTCCAGTTTCACCACCTACTCCCCTCAGCAGTGTATTTAGTCAATCTGCCTGTTCCTCTCCCTACTCTGTTTCTGGTGAATCCTCTCACACCCCCTTCCCACCCGCCCCAGAACTCTGGCCTACACCCCAGCTCTTATATGCATAAATAAATAAAATAAATCTTAGAAAAAAGACAAAGGAACAAATCCAAAAACACCCAAGCTCAGACCACTTCCCTGCTTAACCCTTAACAATTCCCTATTTTCTGACCCTTGTAGAACAAAGCTTGGGGCTGCCCTTTAGTTGTGGAGTTGGATCCTGATCCTTAGTCTAGAATAAATGGTTCTGATTATTTCTTCATTGACAAGTTATTTTACATATCGCTAAGATTATATGACTCATTTTAAAAAAAAATATTAACTATTTCCAGGAGGCGTTATTAATGAACAACTACTGTAATTGTGACATAATTAATTTATATTAATTAACAAATTATTTATATTAATATATATATAAATTAACCATCAAAATAAACTTTAGTGACTATTTAAAATACATTTCAATGAGAAGGTTATTTTATTTTAAATGACCCCCCACTTAGTAATATTTATGTAATTTTGGTTTTCATCAGTTTTGGTCTGTTGAAACAAACTCAAATAATAAACAAAAGCATTTTAGTAAATATTAAAATAGCAAGTACTAAAGGTTGCAGCTCACAAAGCTTTCAATAATAATTTGATGTCTTTTTAGAGTACATTTGTGTCAAGAAACCTGAGATTACTCTAAACCACTTCAAGTTAATGTTCCACCAAATCCTTTGTTCTCAAGTCAAATGAAATTATTTTTGGAAAGGTAAGTGTCAATAATGCAGCTTCTGTCTGCAAGGTAAGGCATTTAAATCCTTTTTTTTTTCCCAATTGTAAATCAGCTAGGCAGAAATAACCTTTAGAAGACTTGCAGTCTTGCCAGTTACTGTAGATCTTCCCCATGAATAAACTGACAAAACTTTCTATTTTTCAGTTCTATTTCTCTTCTTTCGGCACTGGAAAGGTCACAAATTTTTAGCTCTAATCTCTTTCTCCAAAATGGCAGTTGTTTCCAGCAGCAAGTTTACAAGACCAAGTCTGTAATCAAATGACGAGCATCCTTTCTATGTACTACTGTCAAACAAGAAAGTCTAGCTATTAATTAAGCTGTTTTGTCAAATAGCCTAAGATATAGCAATGCTTTACTTTAAAAAAAAAAGTGTAATTTCTGACCCAAATTCAACTAAGTGCATCTAACACATCCACTGGAAAGCCAAGAAAATTTTGACTGTCAAAAGAACACATTTTGCTCCATTTCTCAATAAAAACTTGAGAATAAATTTTCCAGACTATGCCTGTGAAATAACTAGACCATTTTTCATGGAGCAGACAAGGTATCTTTTAGGATAACTGTGGGAGTCTCTGTTACTTAATGCCTGCTGATGTTGCAAGTAATGTATTTCTAAGAAAAGTAGAACCTCTCTTTGCCTCCAATGTAATCAAGCTGGATGTTGGAACCAGAAACTCCACAGATACACACAGCATCAAGATTTTATTTTCAATATGAGTTTTTTTTTTAACGAGAAATTTTCACTGTTCAACAACTTTGTTTTTAAAGTGTCCATGAGGAATCTCACACACACACACACACACACACACACACACACACACACACCAACATTCATACAACAGATAAAAATCAGACTTTACAGCTACAATCAGAGTTTTCACTCAATTTCATGCCAAATGGGAATAAGGCAGTTGTTTTCTTCACTATAACTGGCTTCAAAATAGTAGCAAAATGTCAGAGTTCAGAAAAAGGTGACATTAACTGAACAGACACACTTTTACTTTTTTTTTTTCGTTGTTTGGAGCAACCCTCCAGTTTAAACATTTCTAGAGTTTATGATTTGATCAAGTTTTCTCCAATTATTTATGATCCATTTTTGCTGGGAAATAGTTCAAGTAAAACACATTGAAACATTATGTAAGTTTTGGTAATTTCTACTCTTTTATAATTGAATTTTTCTCCAGAAAATAAAAATATATATTATTGTGGGTTATATTTTCAAGATTCTGAATAAATGAGCTTCCTTGAACTTAGGATTTTGTTGGCAGGAAACTTGCCACACACAAAACAGTCTGACTTTTGTGTTCCATCATATTTAGCAATGCAAATAAAGTCAAAGGAAATATAAAAGCCATCGAGCTTTCTTAGTCATTCGCCAACTTAAGCTAAATCCAATTTGAACAGAGACACACATAAACATAATGTCAGACATGTTTTTGCTAATTCCACTGACTGCAGTGCTATTCTAGATGCCATTATATAACAAGGATGCTAATTCTATATAATGAATCCATGACACTCTATCCGTGTTTAAAGTAAAACATTAAAACATATCTTCCAAAAAATTTATTTGCATATAAGTGGGTGGAACCAAAAATAAGACATACATACATACATAGGTCTCAAGTGAACCCTTTTGTAGCCAGTTAAATTCATTAGTTCACTATTCAATTCCACTGAAGTGAATATAAAACACACATGGTCATATTAACATACTTGTTTCACCTCAGCATTCTTAAAACTATTAACTCAAAAATAATTAAGAAGTTTTGTTAGAAGAACATATGCTCAGAGATTTTCCATGCTTTCACTAAATAGCAATGTTTGGATAACTATAACTTTCGTCAGTAGGAGGTTACTCCTTCAGATTTATCTGTGAACATTTGAGTTGACTGTTCTTTTAAGAAAATCTCAGGCTGATTAATTGTTACTATTTCTACCTGAATTCTAGATGAATTCACATGATAACTAAATAGTATGTACTCCATGGAAGAGTCATCTGCTGGGCAGTCATTTCCTCAGCACCATAAGATCAACATTTGGTTTAAATGTGTGTATAAATCTTAACCGCTTCTAATTTAAGAATTTAGCAGATGAAATTGCATTTTGTCATCTGTCCAAAGGCCTAAAAACAGAAAGTTAAGATGTAGTTACAATCTTAACTATTTCAACTATATGTGGAAGAGACACGTTTTCTATGCAGAAGACATATGGCTGAATAGTTATTAAAATCTTAGTTTCATACCTCTCGAATAGCAGTACAAAACTCACTCTGAAGCACTTTTTTGAGGGACTGTAGCTTGTGCACTGGTACTTCTCCAGATTCCTGTAGTTTTTCCAGTAATTCAATTGCTCTGGCAACATCTGAGCAAAATAAAAGAAAATAAAAATTAAACTAAAATAAAAATGTAGAATAAATTGCATCACATAGCCAAACTACCATTACTCCAATTGCATGGTGACAATGAAAAGTAAGTGGGATTAATTGTAATATTAGAATTTACAATTCATAGTTTATTGATTCTGTCTTTTGTAAAAGGTCATGTTAATCTGTTCCACACAGTTTGTTATTTAATATGTCTTCTTGTTGACATTTATTCTATATTATTTCTGTCACAAAAATCAGATTGAATATTCTTTCAGGAATGAAGAGCCAGAAACATTTCAATTTTTGATATTCAGATAACCCAATAACCAAATGAGTCCTGTCAATTTCACCTTTGATATTTTTCTTTCAATTTGATGTTTTCTTTCTTATGAGGATATTAATCACTTAAATAACATCTGCATTTGTTCATTTACTAGTATGTTTATTTCACTAGTATGTTTATTTCCCTTGTCTATAACTCATTGAAGTTAGGAATTTATCTATTTTTCACCATTTCATCCACAGAGTCTAGTTAATATAGTGAATAAACATTTGGTGAATGAATGAATGAATGGCCTCTCTCGATTTCACTACCATTATGTTACCCCAGGCCCTCATTATCATCTCTCCTCTGTTTCACTGGAATCATTTCTTCTTCTGCATTGTCTATATGTGATCTGCAAAGTTATCCCAAAATAGGGCCTCCCTGTTGGTGCAAGGATTAAGTGCAGCGCTGTGGAGCTGTCAGCTGCTACAGCCCAGGAGTTGATGTCTGGCAGGCCAGGGAGATTCCCACATAGTGCAGCAGACCTCTCCTGCCTCACCCGCTGCTCCCCTCAACAGTGTATTTCGTTAGATCTGCCTGTTCTGCTCTCCACTCTGTCTC
Source organism: Scalopus aquaticus (assembly GCA_004024925.1). Taxonomy (NCBI): domain Eukaryota; kingdom Metazoa; phylum Chordata; class Mammalia; order Eulipotyphla; family Talpidae; genus Scalopus; species Scalopus aquaticus. Next base: position 17,745 of record PVIJ01002936.1, read on the forward strand.
TGGTGAACCCTCTCAGCGCCCCACGCCTCTGGCCTGCACCCCAGCTTGTATTCAAAAATAAATAAATCTTTAAAAAAAGTTATCCAAAAATAATGATAAAGTACAGTAATAAAATATGATCACTTACCCACCTACCAGCTTCTAGAAAAAAAACTTTCAAAAAGAATTAATTTAAATGCTTCTCATTAGATTGGCAACATCACATGTTAATGTATTAAAAAAATAAGTCTCTTAGTACCATAGCTTTAAAATTCCTAGGATAATTTTTGGATTGCTAAGAGAAAATGATAAGGTAGAAGGCCATCTAAAATACTTATGGCTTCTTCTAATTATGTGGATGAAGTCAACAACTCACAGAAGAGTTACTTAGGCATTTATGTATAACTGAGATGTTCAATTCCATATGATTAGCTTCAGAAAGTGCTCCATCTCCCTGAGATTATAAATTCATTCAGACAAATGTATACATACTCACAGAAATTCATGAGTCTGTGTTCCTATTAGATCTGGAACAAAGTTTAACAAGAATAGGACCCTTCCTTTCTGAACTCATAGACCTCAGAATCACATAAAAGCGTTAACTATCTAGTCATCATAAACTTCTTACCACCTCAGAATACAGGGGGATTGGCATAGTTGTATGTGTTTAACCAAAGCTAGAATCTGGAAGTCTTTGAATCAGCAAAATACTTTTACTTAAAACTATAGCAATAAAGTGTGTGTAGTTTTATTTATGAGTCTCTTTGAGTTTCCTGAATTTTATCCTCCTTATCTTTATTTTATGAAACTATTCTACCAAATTTGATTATGAATATAGAAGTTTGGGCTAACCAGTAGAGTTCAGATTATGAGGGATATTAGATAATGACTGGAGAGACTGCAAAACAGAAACAACAAAGACACAACCATAGAACATTTTCCTGAAACCTATTCCTCCTCTTGTCTCTCAGGTTCATCCTCTACCATCTGTCCCATTATCTAAGCAAAAAATTTGGGTGTTACCTTTGCCCAACCGCTCTACATTTCAATAATCCTGACTTCTAAAAACAATAAACTTTGAATTTATATGACATGGAGTCATTGCCTACTAATTGCTTAACAACTTTTAACCCATTTTATCCTTATACCAAAATTATAGCAGTGAACATCCACATTTTGCAAATGAGAAAATTAAGATGTGTTATAGGGAGTTGAAGTATCTCATTAACAGACAGAAGATCCTGGATTTGGAACCTGGTGATTCAAAACTTTTATTTTAATTCCTATCACAAGTTTTCTTTAAGCAGCTTTTTCCTTCAACATTCAGTGCCTTAAATAATAGCTCTGTGCACTGCAAACTTTCTTGGTTAGAGGCTGAGGTCTTAATCTTTCCTCCCTCAATAAAGATTAACCCCTGTTTCACTTATCAGTGTGCCTCTCTCAAGTAATGTTACAGATCATCAGAATCACTTGGGGAAGTTTTAAATGGAAGATGAGGTTTACAGCCTTGACCACACTCTGGAGACACCTGGCAGCACTGACAAAAAGAACAGGTACGTAGATCCTACCCACATATATTTCTGATTTCATTATTCTGGAGTAAGGGTTGGGTGCCAAGGTCTTCAGAGGTCCTCAGTGACTATAATATGTGGTCAGGTTGGGAATCACTGATGTAGAGTTTCAAGGCATTTCCTCAGATTCTACTAGCAACATTACTTATGACACTGATTGTTGTCACTTATAGTGTCCACAATGGTACTTATCTAAACATTTCACTTCTCTTAATAGCATTATGTGATAGGTACTGTATTATCTCCACTTTGCAGAAGAGGAAACCCAGACTGATAGAGTTAAAATTACTTCTCCAAGAGCATATCTAGTAAGTCATAGAGTTAGGATTTGAATGTTGGAAATACAGTTCTAGAATCTGGGCTATATTTGAAATGTGGCTCAGAAATATAAATTCTTAAAATCGTTCTCAGTACTTTGCCTTTGCCAAGGCTATTCAGAGAGATTAAGCTCATCTGATCAACCGATCCTTGCTTGAGGAATGAAAGCAATGACTCTCAAATTTTAGTCAACATAAAAATTTAATCCTGGGCCATTTATTAAAAATTGAGATGAAATAAAAGGAGGCCAAAGATGGAGACTTGAAATCTATTCTTTCAGTAGTCACCTCAGATGGTTCTGATGCAAGAAATGGTTCACAGATATACTTTACAGGTTGCAGATAATTTAATGGATGATCCAGAACAAACTGAGGGTACAGTCAGTGCTTACCTACTTATTTAGGTCATATTGAAAGAGTTTTTGCAAGTATACAAAAAGATTAATATTGTTTTCATTTTATAGATAATGAAAAGTAAACAAAAATACAAAAGACCAAAAAGATGAATTATCTGATCCGAGCCTATCCAACTAGTAGATGGTAGGGCCAGGACTCAAAACAGATGTGTTTACTTCATTGCCCATGTTCATTTATTCCTCCACCCCATCCAAAAAAGGGATTTGATGACAAATTAACAGAACTTGAAAAAAAAAGATTGTTGGTAAAATAATTGTAAGGCAAATTTATTTTTTAAATATTGTATCATGCACCAATTATTAACTGGGACAAACATTTTCTGAAGTCTCAGAATGTAACTCTCCAGTACATTAAGATGTAATTAATGTGTTCATACTGGTAACATATTTTGATCACTGCAAAAATGATCAGATGATCATCAATTGCCTGGGGAAATTAAAATTACATTTTGGAAAGATTTCTGATAGGTTGAACTTTATAAATGGAAATAACAAAATATTGGAATTTAAGTAGGATGAGCTTCCAGTGATCTGAAATAGTCCAATAATCATCTTTTCCTTCCTTAATGATTAATTTTGTTAATTTTATTAGCATTTAGATTGCAGAACTTGGCTCATCTGAATCTGGAACTTGGATAAAGATTGAACTGGGTCATTTGAAGCATACTGTTCACTAATTCCATAAAATTTATTGCATACTCTCTAAACGATATAAATTATCTATCTAAAGCCATCTTCAACCCTCACATCCCTTGCCTTTTGCCACTATGAAAATTGGAAAGCATATTTCTCCTCCACTCTGTTGTAAATTGGCCAAGTTATTGTAAGTCTAAAGTCACTGGATATGGATTCCAGGAAGGCTTTTTAAGTGGACAAATTGCTGGCATATGCCCTCAGCATTTTAGTCTTTGCACTCTTCCTCTTTCCTTACTCTTTTGCCAACTATAAAGCCTTAAATTGCCTAGAGATGAAGCAGTTATTTTGCTATTACGATGACCAACACACACTAAAGGAGGAGGAGCCAGAGAAGGTAGGCCCCTAACCCTTGATGCCATCACTGAGCTGTTGTTTTAGTTCCTAATTCTTTTCTACGAGACAGTATGTGCCTTCTTGTTTGGTTTTCTGTGACTTTCAAGCAAGTGAAAACCAACTGATTTACAAGTATACAACATCAACTGCACTTTTTCAGGCTATATGGATAGGGTTGATATCATAGAGAAGCTGGAGTCCCTTATGACAGTCACTTATAGTGATCGGTGGTCATGGAAAGCCTTTCTGAAATAGTGCTTTTTGACTGAGACTTGGAGGTTGAGAAAGAGGACAAAGAGAATAGCAAGGTCGATGATCCTAAGTGTGGGAAACAAAGCTACATGCTAGAAGAATAAACAAAAGCAAAAGCAGTAGAGCCATAGTGAGGAAGAGGGAGTGACCAGGATACAGGAAACAAGTTAGGAAGAAGCGCATTACAATCCTTGGCAAGAGATAGTGAAAACTTAGACTAGTGGATGATCAGCAACAAATAAAAAACTAAACAATATCAAAAAAAGCTCTGATTTGTAGCATTTGCTGGCTTCTTTAGTGTAAATACTTCTGCCATGGGCTGGTTCAAGCTACTAACATGGTATCACTGCCTTGCAAGTTTCTTGAATATTTAACAAGTCTCACAGACCAGATGATAGCAACTGATCCCCAACACACTGCAGAATAGGAGACAAAGTCTGAAAGGTAAACAGGGGTTAGATTTTGTGCAAAAATTTTATATAAAAATTATCTTTTAAGAAATAAAGTCATTGGAGAGGTTTTGGCAGGAAAATGATATGATTTGATTCACACTTCATAACTATCACTATGGCTGACTATTGTTTCAATAATTATTGTGAATCCCAGAGTGTATACATGAAACTAGTTAGGAAGAAGTGTATTACAGTGCTTGGCAAGTTATGGTGAAAACTTAGACTAGAATGGCGGCAGCTGGGATGGCACACTTGACAGCACATTTGGGCAGAAGAATCAGTGCCCAAGGGGCACTGTAGGATAATGAAGTCTCAGCAGAATGCTTTTTTTTTTTGCAAGAAAGGATCTATAAATGAATACAGTCACAAGCCTTAGCAGTGTTTCATCAATAACTGTGGCTGTTGCTTCACCAATATGCAAATAATATTAACATATTCAATAAGGAACAAGAATAGTCAAGTAGCAGAAAAGTATCACTACCCAATGATAAAATTATTTCAAAAGGAAATAATGAGGAGTGGTAGTTTCTCTAGTATTTGCTTTCTGTCCATTTAAAATCCATCAATTCAAGGTCAATGGGATTATGTAAAATATTTTATAATTGCACCAACCAGTTGGAGAATATGGATGGGTACAGACCTGAGATTCAAAAGACCAAGGAACTGTGAAGTGTGATAATGGTAATTTTAATCAGTTGTGAGGTCTAAATGAGAATATAATTACAATGAGGTTTTAAATATAAAGTGCCTGGCATATACACTATATATGTGATAGATGTCACCTTTTCTCCTCACCCTTTATTCCTATGGGTCCTAATTTCCTATTTTATTAGTGGTAATGTTTGAAGAGGAAATGATAAACTATAGGGAAGGAATTAATGGCACTTAAATTTCTTTTCATAAAGTAGTCAGTTGTCCTGTTTGGAAAGATACTCTTACATTCAAGCAGCCGATATTAAAGTAGAGTGGTTATAAACAACTAAATCTAATAGTAAGTCAGTGTTTCCTATAGAGTATTACAAAGCCATTATTAAAACTATTTTAAATAGTGTACATAAAACATTGACTTACACTAGCTTTGTATGTGTCTAAAAATTGGCCCAGAGAATGCTCTGTCTAAAAATCTACTGTGTGTAACAGAACTTGAGCCAACAAAATAAAAGAAGTGGTCAGTAATGCTTTGCACTTCCTTTTGCTGTGATGTGAGGAGAAATTGTCAACTTACAAGTTACGAATAAGACCTGACAATGAAGGTGTCCTTCTCATCTAAAACTCATCTCTGCTTTGATGCACCAGCAACTTGCCCTGCTCCTTATATGCAGACTGATTGGCAAACCCCAGGAAGAATTGGCTCAATTTAAATGTGCTTACATCAAAAACAAACAAACAAACAAACAAACAACAACCTTTGTTCATGCTGTTAAAGCATCTAATTTATCATTTATTACTAAGAGCTGAATGACTTCTTCATGGGATTAGGGCGGGCATTAAAGTAGATCACCAAAAAGTTAGAAAATACTAGATTTTGTAAATCATGAATTTATATAATACAAGAGCCTGGCAGACTCTGCTGAAAGTGTTTGCCAAACCCACAGCAACCAAGGGAACAATTTATACTACAAAATGAAAAGCTGTAGTTGCTAAGAGATTCTCTGAAATGGAAGGTACCTATTTCATTTCAAAGTGATTACTTACCCAATAAACAAATCTTTAGGTATACAAAGCTTAAGATTCAGCTTTCTTTGTTAAACAATCTCTGCTATGTGGTTGGAATGAGTAATATGTTCCCAGTTTTTCTAGGAACTATATTCAGCATTTTCTTTCTTTTTTACTCCTTTCCTTTTCTTTAAAAATCCATCCAATTTTTCCAAGCAGCTAAAATTGAAACTTGATTTGTCTGTCATTACCTGAGATCACAAGAAATGAAAATTTTGCCTTCCCTATTTTTGTGTGAGCTTTCTCACACAAACGTGAGATGTATTTTCATTTCTTCTTGTTTTTACTTCACATTTCTGTTTAATCTTGCATCTAGGTCTTTGCATGATGACAGTCGACTATATAAATGTATTCATTGTTACAATGAAATTAGCTCATTTCATATTTTCTTGTTTCATGGCATCTGTGGGAATGAACACCTGACTTAATTGTGTTTTGGGAGTTTATGAGAAATTAGGCCTAGCCACAATGTAATTTGATTTTGCACATCTGAGGAAATTTGAACAGACTATTTTCCTCTTTTATGCTAAATACTAGAATCACATGTGTTCAATTAATTTTTATATATGCCATTGTATCCAATCCAGAATCACAACTGTAGACACTTAAAAACTATCAAACAAAATTGACTGTATGGAATTTAAATTTTCCTGTTACATTTATATAAGAATTTGTATTCACTAGTTACAATGATACATGCATCAATCCCTATTTAACAAGCTTTAGATTTCTTACAAATAGTGAATTCTGAAGAATGAGGATTGAAGGGACTGAACTGTCATTCTATAATGATCAAGTTCAATGTACAAATAGAGGAGTGATAATCTATGGATATGACTAGAAAGTGGAGGAGAGTTCATTTTAGTATTCATGAATGTATTCAGGGACATCTAATTTTGAGTTCTCTAGGGAGGTATTATAATGACCAAACTCTAACAATCTACAGACAGATCATTTCTGAAGTTTCTTACAAAATTAACAAAATGGGTACTTACTCATTAGTTAATACAATTATGACATAAAGATTAACAAAACTATACCTTAATGATGCACCTCCAGCAAATCAACCTGTCTATCCACATTATTCTTTATCATCTATATCTATGACCTCAATTGATTTTAAATGCAGCTGAATTAAAAAACAGAGCTTTAAGTTTAATTTTAAATTGAAGTAGTGTATCTTATCTTTCCTTCCATAACTCCTTATCTGTTTAATGCTTTTTCAATGAACCTTAAAATACTAGACGCAATATCAGACTCTCGGGATCTATATGTTCTAATATTTTCCTCACTTTGAACATAAAAAAAACTACCAAGTTTTTATATTGGTGGTGTTTCCAACTATGTCTACCAAAAAAATTGAAAATCTTTCCTTGCAATTATTATTAGTATGTTCCAGTTCCCCTTTTTATAGTGCCCAGGAAATTGGAAGGGAAAGAATTGATTGGGAAATTACTGTTGAGACTTACAATCAAGTTAGGTGTTTTCAGAGAGCTTGTTATAAAGAAACCTTACAAATTTAACAATTCACATCCTCAAATATCTCCTATACTAAAAAATGAATGAACGTTTTTATCTAAACTGACACTTTGATATATTATTCTGCTATCAAGCTACTTAATAGTATGTTTCCTCTTTTACCTTATCACTGCTATATCACAGTCATCCAGTTTCATAGTTACTTTGGGAATTATATAGTGAGGTTAGTGTTGTGTTATCTTCATTTTTAAAAGATAATTAGAGGACACAGTGAAGCTTGGTGTTGCAGAAAATGTTATGGTGACTAGTTTATATATTTTGTTGAGACCATGATTACAATGCAGCTGTACAAAGGGTGATTTAGATTTTCAAATAAAAATCATGAAATAATGAATTCCTCCTCATTATGCTAGCTTCTCTGGGGATATACTCTCAAATTTACTGTAGATGTTTCTTTCATAGGCCAACACTTGGAAATAGAAAAAAAAAGAGATATTTTTAGCAACTTATTGCATTTGCATAACAAAATAATAGCAACCAATAAAGTGGTTTTGGTCATAAGTCCAGTCATATGAAGTACTGACTACTTCAAAGTTTATCAAAAACAAACAAGTATTTGTTTTCCTAATTTTAAAGTAAATTTGCATCTATGGGTTTATAGAGCAGAATAAATTCTAGTCTTATGCTTTTGACATTTTTCTTTAAAAATTTTTTGCTAAGTTATCAGAATTATCCCTAGTCATTTGTTCAAATTTAAAACTTTCAAAAATGACTGAAAAAAGTAAAACAAGTAACTTTAACTTAAAATTGAAGTAGTTATTTTATTTAATTTTTTCTAAATCCTAAAATTATTCATTAGTAATTATAATCGTGGGTATTTAATTATTCTATTTCATTTTAGTTGCAGAATGATCATATTCTTTGTCATCAGATCATTCTTTAGAATCAATTAGAAAAATTAGAATGCTAGAATTAATAAATTTCTGAGTATTTTATTTACTGAGGTACCAAATATAATTTTTCCATAATTTTAGCATGTGCTCTGGAATATTTAAAATATTTTTACAAGTATCTTTTCTTTGACAAACAGATCTTTGAAAATTCATCTGGACATGGGATCTTTCTTAAGAGTATTTTTGCTTTCCTTTTTAATTCTATTGGGCTATTCCAACTTTCTAACCCTTCAAAGTCAATTTTAAGAATTTCTATGGTCTTAGAATATGCATTTAATCTGGACTTTCCTTTTTGCTCTAAAGTTGTACTCAGTACTTTATACTTTTAAAAACCTTACTTTACATCTATAGCCATATTCTATTTCTAATTTCAAAATTATTTTTTTGTACAGTGTTCCTTTTCTTGATCAAACATTTTTCATATATATTTATTCTTTTAAGATCCAGCATTTGGTTTTATGAAATATGGTCTGCTGCAATATAATTTACTTACTCGTACATACATTTATTCTTTTTTAAAAAAAATATTTTAATTTATTTGTGCATATAAGAACTGGGTGTAAGCCAGAGGTGCAGGGGGTGAGAGGATTCACCAGAGACAGAGTGGAGAACAGAACAGGTGGACCCACTGAAATACACTGCTGAGGGGAGCAGCCAGGGAGACATGAGCGGTGTGCTGCCCCATGTGGGTGGAACTCATGCTGCAGTGGCTAGCGATAGTTTGACAGCACTGAGACTTTAACCCCTGCTCCCACCAGGGAGGCCCCCCTGCATTTATTATAGCTTCTTTCTCTACAGTTTGCAGTGTGTGTATTTGTGTATTAGTAACCCTAAATTTTTTCTTAGAATGCCAGAGTAACTGCATCTTGCTTCTTTTGACAAAGTCAATTCTTTCCAATCTGTCATTTAATTTTGATTTCCTATTTATAATAAATATTTTTAAAGCAAAATATAATTTCCAAAGGAGTGAGGTTTAAGAGGATTATACTTTAATCTTTACCTTTTGATATTGCTATATATTGATGATGGAAAATTACATGCATGATTTCTCATTTCGGATTTCAGTTACATTTTTTGGAGACATATATATAAGTATTCTACAGCTCTTTAAAAGTAATAGATAATGTAGATAAAAATACATATGTGTGCTCAAGTTTGTTGATTGTGATTTATTGAAATGTCAGATAGACTTTCTTTTTTTTTTTATTTGAGGTGCTAATCTCAAAGAAAGTTGCATGAATTACTAATTTTTCCCACTGTTAGCTTTTCCCTTATACATATATATTTCTAACTGTGATGCTAAGTACAAACTGGTTTAGGATGTTAATAGAATCTTAGTAATTTTACTCTAAATTAAATATCACACTGTCACATTTAATTTTGATTCAAATTCTATTTTGGCTGATAGTTTATTAATATTATTCTGCCAAAATTTTGTGTTAGTGTTTCATCTTTCATCTCTTTTTTTTAAACTCTATTTATAATACTATCTTTTTATGTCAACTTATCACTTTATTTTCTCTGATACATATTTTTTTAAAGCATCCAATCCATTTTCATTATTAGTTCTATATCCTTTGGGATATATTTTTTAAGATCGGGACTGTGATAATGGTCATTCTCAACGAGTTGGTTATTTTTTGGTTCTTATTTAATTTATGGTTAAGCATTTAAATTGAATGTTTCGTAATCAAAAGCTATATCCACCCATCTATCATTAGATACAGTCTCTAATAATATGGGCCTTTTTTAAGGACTAGGTATGCAAGTGGCTAAGGAATTGACACTTTAGCAAGGAGGATTAAAGAGATGGTTTGTCACTAGGTATAATGGCTCTGTCATTCTTAGTCTTTGAAAAATGTCTGGGCATACTGCTATGCTTCGTTTCTCCTCTCAATCCTACTCTTAAATTTGAAATTCCCACTTCAGGGAGTAATGTTACAGGATTTATCCTTGAAACAAATGCTACTGTTTCAAACAAAAGTAAGAAAAAAGAGAGTGGATTCACTCTATCAATTCAATTCTTGAATCATTTACCAAATGCTTGAACCAGGGCTCTCTTCTGTTCTTTGTATCTGAGTTAGCATTTTCTCCTGGCTTTTATTTGGGAATTTGCCCACAGCCTGCATTACCTTCCTGAGCTCATGCTTTGTATTTTAGTTTTCTCAGTTTTTGCAGTGTTCAACAGTGATTAGAAAGGAGATGGGAACTAGGAAGAAAGGGATGCTAAATGATTTGAGTCCATGGGGGTCAAGTAGGAGTCTCAAACCTTAGAGTGCCAGGATCAAAACTCATTCCAACTTTTTCAAGCTGATTCACTTCAGACTCAATCAACCTATGTGAGTTTCCTTTTCAGTAAAACACAAATCATAAAACGGCTACTTCAGATCATGTGTGTGCACACATGCTTTGAGAATTAGTAAATGAAAATGCTCAGCACTGGGTCTGGTATATAGCAAATGCTTAATAAATCTCACTACTGATTACTACTATCATCATTTTCACACAGTAATCTGATCCTATCTGCTTGCTCTCTTGCAGGAATTCCTCAAAATATTTAGTCTTAATAAGATTGTATCACCTTTGAAAATTGTTTCATATTGCTCTTGACATATATGATGTTTGAGTAAGAAGAAATAAGAGACAAAATATTCAATACATACTGCCCAAAAGATTGTTCATTGACTTTTCAACCAAAGTTCAAATTCTGTACATTACAAATATACCAGAAACACTTTTTTGGGTATAATTTTAACAGAGTTCTATAAGATGGAAGTTTGGAAGTTGGATCATAGACTCTAAGTATGAGGAGTTAGCTTTAAAACTCACAAATAAAACATTTAATTGGGTAAAAAGAGATCCTGCAACCTCTGATTAGATTAAGAAATAATTTAATATTTTCTTGTCAAATGAAAAATTTAATCCCATAGATCATTAATTGTCTTTAAAATTATACTGTACCTTTTCTACTTCATGAGTCATTAGGATATAACTGACTCAAAATAAATAGGCAAATGCAATAAACTTGAAATGACATGTTCAACAAGGTCTTGACCTTGGTTTTGTTCCATTTGAGAGAAAATTAAATAAAATAAGCTTAGCATTGTTATTTCTTTTGAGATCCCAAATACTTAAATCTGATATGCATTCATATTTTTAAATGCAAGATAAATTATTCCTACATAACAAGTTTATTTGAAAGGCATTATTTTTCAAGTGGTGTTAATATAAACTGTTCCTGCTATAATTAACTGAATTTTATCTTTAATTATGCACACATTGACTACCTTAACTCAGGGGTAAGTACATCATTACATTTTATTAATGCTCTCAACACATTTGGTTTTGTGTCACATGTACCAAAGTTAACTTTAACAGATGGGGAAAAATGATTATGTCTATCTTAGAAATTCATTTTCCTCAATATACACCTCAATATCAACACTTATTAATGTATATAAATAATACATTATTTAGATGTAGAAATAAAGATGAAATTATAGTGTTGGCATATTAAGCACTGATAAAGATAGACTTACTTGCTTTATCTAACATTTTAATGATAGGACACCAGTTCAATGTCATAGAAATTTGAAAGCATGACTGAGAAAAATATATTGTTTACCTGATAATCACTGTTTATTTAAAGGCATCATGTTTGTCTCATTTACGGAGGTAGATATACTACAAAAATCAAGGAACATATTACAAGATTAGATATGAAATTAACATGGAAATTCTGATCATGAATCACAGATCTTCTTTTAAAAATGACTTCTATAGAAAACAGGAAATGTGCATATCTTTAAGTTGACTGCATCTTAAAAGTTACTCAAGCCAGTCTCCTAAAGTGCTTAAAAGTTCTTTATGTAAGTCAATCCACTCTACTTGCATTTTGACTATCATACCAATCAACAAATTGTAAAATTCAAGTATTTAAGGCACTTCAAGATATGAATGTATTAGTTCATTCCAAGAGAATTAAGAATAAAACATGTTATTTGTTGTTGTTGTTGAAAAATATGCATATATTGTTTTTATTTGCAATTAAAATCCCAAATACAAAATTCACAGGGCAGGGAGTGAATTGAAGAAAACACAGGTGCCTAATTCCCAATCTAAAAAAAAAAAGAAAAAGCATAAAGGTGACCATCTGGGGAGAGCTGGCCGACTTCGCTTTCCTGGGAGTTTCCCGTCTGCTCCATATTTTTCTTCCAAACTCCACACTCTGACCTTGAAAATGCATCCATGTGTTTGGCTACATGTATTTCCTTCTATAAACATAAAGCCAGGTAGACCTAATTATGCGAAGATTATTAGTACAACAAAAGACATATTGTGTTGTGTTTTATTTAATCTCAGGTTTCTGATTTTTCTCATCAGATTTATTTCTGGTGCTGAAGCTTTTCGGCCTTTCAACCATCTGAATTCCTACACTTTCCATGATTCACCTGCAAGTGGTGACAAGCACAATTCTAAAAAACAAGTGCTTCTTTGAGAATTGTGGTTTACAAGATGGTCAGGAAGGTAGACCTCTGAGAATGTCAAGGGGAGGCAACGGGAATTTAGGATTGTGACCCTGAGGTGGACGCAGTGGGTCATCATGAAGTCACAGACACAGGAAGGATGACAAACTGAAACAGTGAGGAATTCCTGGCTTGTCACCAAACACAGATTGCCCAAGTCACAAAACACTGTTTGCCCACGTATCCTGAGCACGTCAGATTTCTGAAAGAGGCACAATGCTTTACTGGAATGGTAAATTAATATGCTGAGCAGAAAACATTTTTTACATCTTCTTTTTATATGTCAGTCTGAAATCTGAAAAAGATGTTCCTCATAACTAAGAAATAGCACGTATGTTCAAGCATGTGCCATACCTTTTCTAAACCTAGTCTTGCTCTATCCTGCATTTTTTTTTCCTGGGGGGGAAAAAAAAGAAAACTCAAGCAGTTCTTTTTCAGTGTCTTTAACTCATACTCTATGCATTTCAAGATTATTCTCCAGCACTGTAGACTACATAGTGTCTGTGCTTGTGAAATTTGTTTCCAGTTTAGACTGGGTCATCTGCTCTGCATTTTAGAGCTCATTAAGTACAAAGCTAAACTCATCAAATTCTTAAAACAGCATCTTTCTCCTTTGACTTTCTCTTTCCCTATCAGTAATGCGAGTTCATCTTACTCTTCTTTTCCATTCCCATAATTCCTTCTCAAGTTCAAATCAGGTCAACCCGATTACAACAATAATACAGTCCAAAATTGTCAAAATGTTCTAAGGAATAGCATGGTTCTTTATATACAGTTCCATGATCTGCATTTTCCAGATTCACAAATTATGCCATAGGGTACAGGAAGGAAACATCTTTAGGTATGTCTTTCCCACTGTTTGGAAGTCCTATATAACTGATTCGTTGCACATGAAACTTTTCTTCAAGGAGCATCCAGTAACTCTCCCAGTGTGATATATATAAAACAATCATCCCTCTCATACATTAGATCCTTTAACCAATTTTTATATTAGCTAATAAATACATAACTCAGGTCATTTCACTTCCCTGCTCAAAATGCTCACTTTCTTTTTTTAATATATATATATATATATATAATATATTTTTATTGTTATTTATGTCTTTTACATGTTACATTCCCCTTGGGTAGCCCACCACCAATTCACCCGTGCTCCATCTCCGTGGTCCCTTGTGTTCTTTTCTATTCCATTTTGTGCCCACTTTCAATTACCCTTCAAATGCAGCTCAGCAGCTTTCCCTATTGGCCTCCTAAATGTTTCTTCTTATCTTTCACTTCCTCCATTTCTGTAGTTGTGCAAATGCCAAGGTTAAAAACTATTGTACAACTGCTCATCCCTGTATCAATAAATACATGCCATCAAATAAAAGTTTGCCATCACATAGCATCAACCCTTCATACACAACTGTTTATACTATGAGCATCTCTCTAAAATCTTTTACTGGTTTCTTGATGCTCTCCAAACTAAAACCAATATCCACTTTGCTGAAGAAAAATATATATGCTTTCTGTTCTCTGTGATTTGAGAAACTCTGTTATTGATGATTAAAGCTACCTTCCTGAATACTTTTAGAAAACTATATTTGTCATTATTGCATGTTTGCAATAAAGGAAGTATGTCATGCTTAGCATCATTTTCAGCTGGTGAGTAGATATGAAACGATTGTATTATCTGTGATCGATTATTTTTTAGCCAATTTTAAAATATTCTTTCTTGTTTACTTAAAATTTTTATTGATATTTACCTGAAGGTAACTGACAGCAATGGATGTATTAGTCATACTACTAATTTAACTTCAAAGGTTTGTTTAGCAAATCACAGAATTCATATTCTTATCCAATTTAAAAGAAAAAAACATCTGCTGAAAATATTTCTAAGCCACAACACATTTTGGGTAGTGATTTTAGCTGAAATGGTATATATTTGTTCAAGAAATATTTAATTGCACATCTGCTTTTTGGTTATCACAGTATATGGTTCTTCTTACAGATACAAGAATATAAAGTATTCCATTTAAAGTTGAGTATTACACCTCCCTCCAGTTACTATAGTATTTTTTTGTTCTCTTTAAAAGCAAAAGTCTTCCAAAGGGCTGTTTACACTGTCTCTAAAAATATATTTGCCATCTTCAATTGTACCTACTTGGATGAAGTTTTTACCTGCTATTTCAACAAAGTGTCAGCACCACAAGTGACCTTTATGCTGCTGGACAATCTTACCTCACTTATCAGCACTTCACACAGATCGTCTGCCCCATCTTCTTAAAAGGCTCATTTACTTGGCCTCTGATCACTACTCTTTCTGGTTTTCCTCTCTGACTGGTGCTCCCTCATCTTCTCAACCTTTAAATTGGAATTACCCAGAACTGAGTCATCAAACTTCATGTCTTTTCATCCTCCAGATGGTTTTAAATACCAGCTATATGTCAATAATCCCCTTATTTATAGCTCCATCTTGGACTTTTCCCTTGAGTTCCAGAAAACTCTTCATTAGGGTGTCTGATTGATATTTCAACATGTCCAATATCTGTATTACTCCTGGAAATGTCCCCTTTCTGCTACATTCTTCTGTGGTCCTCCCAGTCTCAGGAAGGTGAATGTTCATCTTTTCAGAAACCTGGGCCAGACTCCTGATTCATCAACTGCTTTGTTCTCTCACACCCTATGCTCAATCTTTCATCAAACTCTGCAGGTGAAATCTTCCAAATGGGAATATAATTTAACCACTTATCATTACTTTTCCTGTTACTACGCAAATCCCAGCCACCGTCATCTCTGACCTGGATTCTTTTAATTACTTTCTAAAGAATCCCCCTGTCTACTTTTGACCCTCCTCAGTCAACATAGCAGAGAGGGCCTGTTCCAAACTAAAATCCTTTCTGTAACTTTACAGTAAATTTCAAAATCTTTAAAACAGAAAGTTCCAGCCATATCCAGCCTGCGGCTGATGTAGAAAATGTCCAGAGGCTGCCGAAGTCGCCCTCAGCAGTCACACACGTAACTTCTGGGAGCCTTTGTGTGGTGACCTGACTGCTTGGGGCGCTCACTGCCCTGACCGCCCCAGCAGCACAGAAGTAGCGAGGCGCTGACCTTGTGCTCAGTTGTCTGGACTGTACCCCGCTCCCAGCTATGACCTCCAACTGCACCTCATACAGGTGGGCACCACCGAGGCCAGACCCTGGATTCCGGGTCTGGGATCTCTGGACTAGAGCAATACCTCTCTGAAACTTGAAGAAAGGGCCCATCTTATGGGTGAAGGCCCCTCCGGTGTCGCCAGGAGTCACTAAGCCTCCCAGGCCCCAGCCTGTGCAGCCTGGCGCCACCTCAGGGCTGTTTCTGGAGCCGCACCTTCAGGACCGGGGGTTCCCAGAACTATCCAGCTAGAATCCACACCAGGGCCCTTAAGCTCCCCCCATCCAACCCAGTGGTAACCACAGCAACCAAATGACATCATTCAGGTAATAAAATCTGACTTCATCTCTTACTATCCTTTCCCCTGCTAATTGCTCCAGCTGCCCTGGACTCACTTTTAGAACATTATTGCCTGCGGGTTGACATTTGCTGTCTCCTGTGACTGGGCTACTTCCCCCCAGTTAACCTCAAGGCCAACGCTTTATTTCCTTGAAGATCCTTTTTGACAACATCTAATGATTCTATTAAGAGTCACCTCTACTACTCCCTTGATTCATCCTCCTATAATCCTGTCCCATGTTTTTACATGTTTCTTGTACATATAGGAATTACTGATGTCCTTATTGACTTATTTCTTTTCTCCCCTCCCCTCCACCTCACTAGAATAGAAACTTTACAGAACTTGAGGCTATGTCTGTTGTGTTCATGACTGGTTTCCCGGATGGGCGGCTGGGGCTGGGCACAGTTAGGCATTCAGTAAATATATACTGAGTGAATGATTGAAATAATTTAGAAAAGGGCATTTATTGTGCTATGAAAATGCAAAACAGGAGTCAAACTTAGGCTGAGGGAATAAGAAATCATTTCTTGAGGATCCTGCCTGTTAGAAAGACAAGTAGGAGTTTGCTAAAAGAAGTTAAGAAGAAAAAAGCTTTCCCACAAAGAAAGCAACGCCGCCAAAGCCTTGAGTTTATTCGCTCATTCAACAAATATTTATTAAACACCTACAATGTACCAGGCAGTGTTCTGAGCCTCTGGGACTTAAGGAAAAAAGGGAAAGGAAAGTGTATTCACTAATACGGACACCCCCACTTTTCAAAAGTACAAGTTTTACCACTTCACTTTTACAAAAGACCTACATCAGTACCTGTCTTCACTAAAAAGAAACCTGAAGAGGATTTTTGCTGTAATGACGCTTGTTTTGCAGCAGCCATTAATTACAGAGGCTCTGACCGCCCAGAGCAGCTAGGGCAGCATAGCCAAACTCCTTCCGGAATTACACGCAGCATATCAGCTTGAAGCTGCCATAGCTTTGAACTGTATCTCTGAACATCTGTGCTTTATCTCTATTTTGTGCATCCATTAGCAATATGTGTCCTGAAGTCAGAAAAATCAAAGAGAGCTCAAAAGGGTGTGGTACTTAGTATAAAACTGGACATAATTGTTTGGACTGTGGAGAACCTAACATGAAGCATTTATGAAAGTTTTGCTAGGATTAAGACAGTGCTGCAATTATTGTAGGAAATGTGACTTGAATTTTGAAAGGATACAACATAGATTAAGGGCAGGTTTGCAGGATGTATTGAGTACCAGTAAAGAGCGCTATGATAGAAAAATGTGGAAGGCTAAAGGATTATGCATTCTATGGTATTTCAAACCTTCCACACCAGCTGCTTCCACATGGCGGCAGGCAGACACAGGTGTAGATGGTAGTGATCTTCCTATCCTGATAGATTCAGAGACAATGAGATGTTAATAGATGACCTCTTTCTCCCTCTTACGTTGTCTCCTCCTGTACTCTAGCAACCCAAGTTCCAGGGACTCAGCCTAACACACTATCATTACCACTCCTCAGCCTTCCAGCGTGCTTACAGTCTTCCTGATTCTGGTAAGTAAAACAACATTGTACATATATTAATTCTACTTTATATAGGTTATGTAATTATCATAACATTCTTGCTTTTATCTATGTTAATGTTATTTTAGGTTTTATGTGTTAGTTGTATAATTCCGTAGATTATTTTTGTTCTGGAATACTCAAAACTTTTTCCATGTAAATTAGTGCTAATTGCTATTTCACTTTACCCCATTTCTGCTTATGAAAGTTTACATAGAAACACTCTACTTTAATAAAAATGCTGTAGTTACAAATTATGCTAGGCTAGAGAATGATGGGAGTAGAGAAAAGAACTGATTTAGATATAGTGGACAACACTTCTGAGAAGGTAGAATTTGGGTAGAAAGTGAATGAAGTTCTGGATAAGTTACCATCTGAGCCAATAGCATTTCAGGTAAAGGAACAGCAGATTCAGGAGGGTTTATTTGTAAATGGAAAGAGCTCTAAAATACTGACTTTAGAGAATGGTAAAAGGGGGCTGGAGAAGAAAAACCTAGGAAACCTCTCAGGAAAAATCCAAACAGGCCAACAATATTAAGAATATGGAAAACAGGAAGCTGTTTAATGCAAAAGAGAATGTGATCAGATGACTATCTCAAAAAATCAAAACCAAGCATAAGTGTCACCCCTAATTCATGGCTATTTTAATAATTAACCCACTTAGTTTACTTTCAAGTTCAATAGTCATTTCTAATATAATCCTATAGCATCAGATAAAATGAAAATGGTGTTATTTAAGTGATTTTCCCCTTGTATGAATTTACAAAAATGGACGTACAAGTAGTTTTTAACTTTTTCTAAACTTAAAAGTGAATGTCATTTTACTTAAAAAATCTTTCAACACTTTTTTCTCATAATTTTCAAAAGTAATTTCAGATTTACCTTTTATTCAGGCTCTATTCTTCAAAAATATTTTTCATAATTGGTAAATATGTTTATTTTTTTGGTCTCTCTCTGATTTCTTCTGTATCAAGATCTTTTAGCTTCTTAGACAGACCCTCCTCTCTCCAAATTTCTTTTTCTTCCACTGGGGCTCTTTCCTACAGTGTTTGGTGAGGCCTGGCTACTCCTCTTTCTATGTTTAATTGAGTACACCCTTGCCAAGAATTGTTGATTCTGTGAGAAACAATGTAGAGGTTTCTTAAGAGTGCTGTTTCTCATTTTACTTTCTCTAGTCTGTCAGCCTGGAGTCATTTTATGTGCATTTATTTAGAACCAACTCTGTGACAAGTATCCAGACTCCCAGCTAATTAATGCAGTTTGGGGTGTGGGGTGCAGAACTAAAGCTTCACTTCCAGCTCCTGAATTTCCCCTAGTGATGGGCTTATTTCTAAATCTGGGACCATGTGGCACCCTTTTCATTTCCCTCCCCCCACTTCTACCCAGGTGACTGCTGAATGAATACACTAACATTCAACTTCTGATTTCAGTTCTGGTACCTGGAGGTTACCTTCTTATTTGCAATCTAAGCTATAGATAGTTTTCCAATTGCTAAATTTTATCTTGGCACATGTCGATGTTTATAATGGGAGAGGTTCTGTGTTCGCTCAGTTTGCCATATTACAAATTCACTCAAATTAGTTTCTAAATTGGATTTTTATTTGAAATCTGAGCAGCAGCAGCATAGAGACATTCTGCCTAACCAAATAGTTGCTCATATGTGCAAATCAGTACCATAACTTAACCAGGTTGCAAAAAATGCTTTCAAAGTCTGTCTCCTCGATGAGGAACACAATTTCTTACTCAACTAGGTTCATGTGAGTCTTATTAGCTCACACAGGATAGATTAACCTTGCAAAGACCTTAAGAACAAAGGGCATAACAACCCCTCCAAACAGAGGAAGCCAGCAGTGTCTCACCTGTGGTGGACCCGAGGCAGATGAGTTCCCAGGTGCCACATCAGCGAGAAAGAAGTATTCAGCTAAATTTTCTAACAAATTGGTGAAGTCCACATGTGAGCTATCATGAGAATATAAAATCTGGGAATGTCAGCACTCACAGGCTTTTTCCCAAAAAAAAAACAAAACTGTTACTGAGATCTCGTAAGAAAGAATGAATGAGCAAGAAGACTAGCGATAAGACCCCTTACAACTGGGCAAATGGTAATAGTGACAGAAACCAAAACCAAGGGTGAAGGACAAAGAGACGGAAAGTAGTCCTAGTCCCAGCACCCTACATTGATCTGTCAGAGATCTCCTCCACTGGGGAAGGAACAGGGAACTCTCCCACACAATTCTCTTCAACACCAAGGGCCAAGCATAGCTGGTACAATGCAGTCAGGCTCCCTGACAAAATCCCATCCTAGACATCCACACACACAGGACCTTCCTGAGGCTGGGGCCTGCCCTGACATCTGAAAAACCCCTAATTCCCCAGTACGAAGTTAAAGTATCCAGTAACAAGCAAAGAAATGCAGTTTACTTTTAGGGAGAGGTAGAAGAGTACACGCGCGTGTGCACACACACATGCACACACACAGAGAGAGAGAGAGAGAGAGAGAGAGAGAGAGAGAGAATGAACTATCCCAGGTATAGGTACACAGGGAAACCTGGAAATTGAGGGTGGAGCTCCTCAAATGGTTAAGTTGAAGCTCAATATAAAAGACACTTTCTCTTTATATTTCACAGGCTCTAAAAGCAGAGGTTAGCAAGTGTTCTCTGCAGTCAGATAGTAAGTGGTTTATGCTCTATAGACCAAAGGATCTCTGTCAGAACTACTCAACCCTGCCATTTATAGTGCAAAAGCAGCATAGACAATAAATAAATGAATAAGCAGGTTGTGCTCCAATACAACTGTACTTATGGACACTGAAATTGGAATGCATTATAATTTCATGTGTCACAAAATACTCTTTTGAGTTTTCCAACTGTATAAAAATATATAAAAAAAAATCTTAGCCCACAGGTTGGATCTGGCTGGGAGCTACAGCTTGTGATGCCTGGTTGAAAGCAAACTTAGTAGCAATGAAGTATGGGTTTGTAGTGTATAACAATAGCACAAATGATGGGAGGGAACAGTTAGAAGTATATTGCTTTATATAAGTAAGATGTGAAGGAAGACTATAATAGCTTAAAGATATATGACGTCAACTCTAGGGTCAACACTACAAACAATAAAAGGAACCCTTAAGACGAGATAAGCAAAGGTCTGTGTCAGTATTAGATTAATAAAGTGCTATATGACAGAAAAGAGTTGATTAGAGTGTCTTTTTATTTGGAAAATAGGAAATCTCATATTGGAAACATTCAGAAGAATCTTTAAGAAAAAAAAAAATGCTATGTACTTTCTTTGAAAGCTCTGAAAATAATGGAGAGCAACCCAAGAGAAGAAAACTTGTTAATACATGTTAGAGACTTCTAACCTCAGAAGAGGAAAAAATTGAAATGAAGCAGGAAATTGGGCATATCTTACTGTGCCTCCATGTACAACTAATCTTGTCTATGGTTAATTTGTTCAACTATGCAGGATAGAGTATTTCTGGGGCCAAGATGGTGTGACGATTGCTGCACTATTTTCTTCAGCTCAGATTGCTAAAACAAAAAGCCATAGACTAGGTACCTTTAAAAGACATCTATTTCTCACATTTTCTGGAGCCTGGAAATTCCAAGATTAGGGTGCCAACAGATTAATTTTCTGGTTATAGCCTTCTTTGTGGCTTACAGACATCTTCTAGTTGTATCTTCACATGGTGGGGACAGAGCCCTAGACTTCCTGCAAAACATGAATTCCATTGTAGGGGGCCTGCCCTCACGACCTGATCTAAACTTATTTACATCCTACAGTCTTCACCTTCAAATACTGTCCCCTTGGCTGTTAAAGCTTTGACATCTGAGCAGGGAGGGAAGACACAAAAACATTCAGTCCATAACATACACTCACGTTAATGCTTTGCTATTCTCAGCTATCAATTGGATGCTAAACTGGTAATACTTGGAAAATGTGTGATATCAGTGGAAATGAGTGTGTACATGATCCAACATACCTAATTTATCCGGAGGCATGGATGTGTCAAATTCAACTAACTAAAATAGATCCAAGGGGCTGAAATGACACAGATTTCCCTTTGAGCTATTAAAATAAATATCTCAACATTCCTTTAGTAGATTTTACTGCCTTATTTTTTATAGCTTCCCCATTCCATTAAAAGACTATTTTCTGGAGAGCATATGCTATACCAAGGAAGGGATGAGATTATTTCTTTATTTTTAGTCTAAAAATAGTCAATAGTTAATATTCTTTGGCTGAAAGATAAGTTTCAGTTATCTGTAAGTTTTACTTAGGAGGAATATCTCTATCACATTTAAAGATAGACAAATATAGGTTTACGTGGGCCACTGAAATGCATATATCCAATTCCATAAAACCTCTAGGCATATGAATTTGAGTGATGATGGGTAAGTGTGTATATCCCATTAGGACATTTAGAGCTAATTTTGAAGGAAAAAGAAGTCACAGCTTTCTATGCCTGAAATTCAGTTTCTGCTACAGTCCCCATTCCTCTCAATTATCCCACTTGAAGCAAAGATTGCAGGGGAAGAAGATATGAGGCATTACTATCATATTTGAACTTCCTTATGTGAACGTGTCAAAAATCCATGTCTAAAGTTTTATCTGTGCATTACAGATCACTTAAAAGGTCATCTGAATGTCATAGTCATTATCTCTGGAAGAGCATGGGATGAAGGTACAAAACTTTGCTCGTGCTTTCTGCTCTAGTTCCATCCATGGATATTTTGAACTGTAGTACTAGGAAATTAATAACCACTATTAATAATAGCACAACCATTAGTAAACACCTGCTATTTACCAATTATTGTGCTAGACTTTTAGAACACAAATATTAATCAATATCAGCATAAGTGTGCTTTACTTTGATAAGCATGCTGCCAAATTCTGCCCCTTTTGTCTGGAGCAGCACACTCCCTGGTGTGCCCCCTGCCTGTCTCTCTGATCTTTGAAACCTTTGCAAGCACCTCTTTCTGCTTCCCCTTGCAAGTTCATGTTCCCCTGGGTTTGTTACAGACCCGATTATAGGCATATGCCCTTGCTCTTCACAGTATAACATTGTGATTAAACCCAAGGCCTCAAGAATTATCCAGTTTGAGCTCCAATCCCTTTATTTTGCTTCTTTATGACTCAGTTCCCACATCTTCAAAATACTAATTGCATTTACCTCAAATATTTTTTTTGTGAGGACTGACTAAATGGAAACATGAAAAGCACTAAACACAACTTACTACACACTCGGCATGTAGTAAATGCTCACTAAGTGTGGGCTGTATATTACTCAAATGGTTTTTATAAATTACCTATTTAATGTTTATCTTCCCTAGACTGCAAGCTCTTCCCCTATCCCTTAACTTGGTAACCCAGCACAAAGTAGATCCTCAATCACTTTTCCTTGAAGGACTAAGTAAAGGAAGAACCAAAGAAATGTATCACCATGGAAAGAGGGTGTCCTTATTCTTATATGAAGAATGAAAAAAGTAAAATGTGCAGCAAATAAGCAATATTTGAAGCTTACACTGATAGTAAGTAACAAAATTGCGATTCAAATACATATCTCTCTAAGCCTGAAGCTTGTATACATTTCATTTATTGCACTGCAAAAAATACACGCCTTGGGGAGAAGAGGTGGGAAATAATTATTATTGAGCACTTACTGTGGGCCAGACAGTGTTTTAAGCACTTGCATATGTCTCCTCAGTTCATTTTTACAGCAATCTGAAGAGGCAGAGACTATTATTACATTCAATTTTATGGATGAAAACTAAAATACAGAGAGTATAGTAATAGACCAATGTTACAAAGCTAGGGAGAAGCAGAAAGAGCTAGGATTTGAATCCAGATATCTGGATCTAGAGGTCACATTCTGATTGTACATTTTTATCTCTCAGCATTATATGCTTTACATTAAGAAACACTAAAAAGGAGTCAAAAAGTCACTTTGGTTATACTTTTTTTCCCAGTCACTGTTTAATATACTTTTGATATCTGCGTATCTTACCTTCTTATATTAAAAAGAATAAAATCAAACCAGTGAACTGCTGCATGACCTCTAATTCCTAAACAGTTACTGAATCTTAAAGTCCATCTGGAACCTTTCCAATGTGTCTTTCAACTTTTGCCTGTGCACTTGCAGTAATCCAATAATTGGATATTCACTAATTCCCAGAGGGCACCCATTCCAATTTTCAGCAAAATAAATGTAGGGGATTTTTTTCTTGAGTAAAAATGTGTTGCCTTCTGTCTTGTGCTCATTTACCTGGTTTTATGCATCGAAACTATCCAGTATTTAAAGAAAAATGATTAACTTATTCAGGAGACATTTGGGCACTTATCTTTCAGCTATTCTAGTAGGCCTGCTCAGACAAAGATGGATACACATGATTTATGTTGTTAGGATGACAACTGTGTAAAAAAAGAATTTAAACCTTATGTGTTGAGTGTACTAGTAGAACTACTCTAAAAAATGTTATTGAAGCATCAAGAAAGAAGTGACTTGGGTAAGATTGGCTTGTCAAATTAGATGTATGTATAGCGAACTTTTTGTTCTGACCTCCAGCCATCTCCAAATGCTTCCTGCTTCTGGGGACTACCAAAATACACATCTCCCTGCCTCTTGGAATAGCCTGAAAGTAACAAACTTCATCTCCCTGCCCCCTAGCAGTTTGGTGAGATTACTTGACTTTTAGGACTCAGGGATGAAGTTCATTTCCATTGCTGAGTGGTTACTACTGGTCAATCCTACTCTAAATACTTTACAGATGTTAACACATTTAAAGCCTACATTCTGTGAGGTAATTGCTATTTTTATCATTTAACAAATAAGGAACTGAGATTCAAAGCAGTCTAGTAAGTTTGATCTATAGCTTCCTGAAATACTTTTATCACCTATTTGAAAGCCATGCTATTTTTCCATCAACAATTACTGCTCTTCTTCAATTTTCAAAGATCACTTTCATCCTCTCTCAGTCATATTCCCAAATTGTATTACTATTCAGCTTGAGTATACTATTATTCAAGTAATAGAATATCCCAAATTAACTTATCTTATACTATTAGTAAACTCAGCTTGATTTAATGGGGATATTCCCACCCTCTAATATGGGAGTTTGAATCTTAGTACTATTCTATGATTTCTACTATTCTATTTTTTTTTCAGTTCAAGATAATTCTTTGATAGAAAAATAAGCATATTTTATAATGGAATATCATAGCTATCACCACATTGGGCAAGTAAACAAAATAGTAACTACAGCATATCTAGGGGAAATTAGAAGCCCCAGTTTTTTTGTCCAAGGAAAATAACTACCTCAGTATAACTACAAAAGAAGTTTCAACATAATCTTTTTGCAAACTTTGGACATACTTATTTGTGAAGTCTTCAAATTCAACTAGCACTAAATAAAGCTCAATGATAAAAGGGAAAATTAGCAACTTCTGTATCACCTAGACCAGAAATAAAACATTGATATAATCAATATGACATTTTAAAGATTTTATTCATATTTGTCAATAGAAAGTGATTTCAAATTAAATCCATTTTAACTTGTTTATTTGGCCTTGGTTCCATCACTCATCAACGGTGGTTAAAAAGCAATATGTGAGTAGAAGTTATAGCTGTGTGTGTATGGAGGAAATTCTGCAAAGCCCTCATTTATATAACTTTTTCAGCTGTATTCTGGCATTAGCTTGCCTAGTTCAATTAACAAGTTAAAATAGCTGGTGGAAGCAAGCAGTGGTGATAGGGCTGTGAATATTAGCACCAGAATCTCACAATATCTTTTTGCTCTGGAGAGCATACCGTTTTTAGGAGCCAGATACATATATACCGGAAAGGCACAGTGATGACCCACGATAGCCACCACTTTTGCACTATTGTCATCTTTAAGACTTATTTTTTCTAGAATTAAGAATGACTCCATGCTAGCAAGACCATTTGTTCATTCATTCATTCAATCAATCAATCAGTAAATATTAAGAGTATGTCAACTACATGCCAGGCAATACATTGGGTTCTGCATTAAAAAATCCAATGTGGTCTCTGACACGATGAAGGCTATTTGAATAGTCACATGTTAATAAGAAAACTATCTCAAAGAAGTTTGCACCTACAAAACCATCTCTGATACCAGTATACATCTTCCCATTTGATACTTCACTCTAAATGCTCCCTTTTCGTACTGAATGGCTAGGTACTAGTTGTGATGGCTGAAAAAATACCTCAAAGCAAATTTTATTCCTCCTTTTCTAGAAGTCTTATCATTAATGTCTCAAGTTCTTTTCAGTCCTAAACCTATTAATAAAACTCTCATTAAATGTCAAATACCATTTTTTAAATAATCAAACAAAAGGTAGATGTCACACAATTCTGACTGCTAGAAAACATCCTACAACTGCATAGTGTAAAAAGAAATGCTCCAATGAGGATTTGAAAGAAGTGAAGGTCTTTATTTCTTTTAATGTTGAGTGAAGCCAAAAGAAAACATGAGAAACGAAACAAGTACTTAATATTTGTAGACTAAATCTGGCTGTTGAGGTAGCAGGGTTTAGTACATAAGCTGTAAAATATAATCAGTCCCTTTCAATTTCCTTCCCCATCACAATCACCAAGACATAGATCTTTAAAACAATGTAAGACCTAAATTTTTATTTTTCTTCTTCCTTAATCTCTACTCATATTTTCAAAAAATGGCGAAAACAAGGAGTGAGAGGAGAAAAAGTCACTTTGGTCTATGAGTAAAAGCAATTTTCAGGCATATACAGATTTTATAAAAACTAGTGAACACAGCTGATTAGAAAAGCTGAAGGCTATCTAAGATTTGAATTGAGAGACACATAGAGTAATAAGCTTTGCATGCCTGAAAAATGAAAAAGGAAGACAGAAAAACTTGTAGTATATCACAAATTCTATAAAAAGTGAGGCACCCATGGGATTTTCATTTGCATTCGATTTTTGCTCTCATGTTTTTTCCCATAAGATTGAAATCCATCAAATAAAAGCTCTTGGTTTTATACTAGATTTTTAAAGAACAAAGCATTTTTTTAAAAAAAATGGAAAACACATCAAAATTTACTTAATGAATATTTTATACTGTGACTTATATAAGAAGTCAAGAAAACAAGATTTCCATTTACATTTTTGCAACTTACCTAACTTGAATTTAACTCATAGCAAAGGTAGATAATTGAAACATCAACATTCTATTTCATATAGACACCACAATGCAGATTGTAAGCCATTGATCATGTCATAAGCCAAATCTCAAATATCTGAAATTATACAGGTTTAACTACTCCTAGAAATTGTTTTAATTATCCCTTTTTTCCTGAGATTTGGTTTTGTATTATTTTTTTAAAGCTAAGATTTTTTTTGAAAAGTTATTAAGGTAAAAAGATAAGCAAAAGTGAAATTTTGAAAATTTCTTATGTACCATCTTTTTTGACCTTGAGATGGAATGTGAAGGTCAGTTAGAGGTACTGTACTTAAGAAACTACATAAATACATGAAACCTTTAATATAGTAAAGCATATCTATGTTCTTTTTTGAAAAGTGTTAAGTATCATGAATTTTACCCTGTTTTGTTCCCCTGAGTTTACCTGAAGGTCATTTCTGGTTTTGGAGATTAAAATCTAGGCACACTAATCTTTGGATGGGGAAGAACTTCTGTGAACATTTTAAATTCTGGGAAAGAAGATTTCACACTAATCTCCTTATCATCTTTTCTTTTCCACAAGGGAAAATTACAGGTATTACTTTCTCCATCACTGTCTAATACAAATTATTAGACAGAAAATAAATATATCTCATATTATGACCATATGGATTCAACATGTACATTTATTTATAGTGACATAAATTACAGAGCTCAGTATATCCTTGAAAATTTAATTGTAATATATGATGTTTTAGCCTAGAAGAAGCAGCAAAAAGCTGATCTATGGATTTTCTTTTTGGCATATTTATAGTGAAATTTCTACCCCAGGATACATACTTAGGGTGTTGTTATTTCTTAGTAATTTTTCCTTTTGATCATTTCTTGGTTATGGCTCTATTAAGGGGTTGATAGTCACAATACACATGGAGCTGCTTTCATGTATATTCTGCCTTCTATTCAGAACGCCTTTCCTAAGGTCTTCTTAGTGCATCAGAACTTTTAAAATTTTGCTTTCTCCTTGAGCCTTCTTGACTTACACTTATTTTTTTAATACATATATTTTTATTGTTATTTATATCTTTTACATTTTGTATTCCCCTGGGGTAACCCACCACCAATTCACCTGTGATCCATCTCCTTGGTCCCTTGTGTCCTTTCTACTCCATTTTATGCCCTTATCCTCCCCTTCCCCCCCCACCCCCCAGTGTCTCTCTCCTATTTGGTTTCCCTATAGTCCTGTTATAAGAGAAACCATTCGATATTTTTCTCTTTCTTTCTGGCTGATTTTGCTGCGTATGATCCCCTCTAATTCCATCCATGTCGCTGCAAATTGCATGTGTTTATACTTGTTAAATAGGTCCTCCCTCATTATTCTCTAGCTTCAAGTGAAGTTTAGTAATTTCGGAGCACTTCAGATTTTCAATAAATCTAAAATCCTAATTACAAGTTACTTCATCAGACCCCTGACTACCAACTTCACACATCCCACCTTCTACTCCTCTCCCTTGTGCTCATGTTTTTATGTCAGCTTCTTTGATGTCCCCGGGATGCATGCTGGTGACCCTTCCCCCAGACCTCCGCAACTGGCTTCCTCACTTTCTTCAGGGCTCTTCTCAAATATCATCAACTAAGAGGAACTTCCTTGATGATCATTACCCCTTAACTCTTCTTGATCCAGTCTTATTTTTTCTCAATAAATGGAATTCTGTATGGATGTGCTCAGTATGTGACTCTTGTCAGCATATATACTCTATTAGACCCAATCTATTTTCTTCATCAGTTCTGTCACATTTCCTAAAATAGTGCCTGCCTTAAGACTGATACTCTATAATAATTATTGAATTAATTAATTTTTGAATAATTGTTGAATTAATTAATTAATCATTTTCTTATTATTTCCCCCACACACACACTAAATTCTCAAGGTCTGTAAAAGCAACAACTTTCTGGTATTCATACAGCACCTTTTTTTTTTTTAAAGATTTATTTATTTATGCATACAAACTGGGGTACAGGCCAGAAGCATGGGGCAGTGAGAGGGTTCACCAGAGACAGAGTGGGGAGCAGAACAGGCAGATTGATTGAAACACACTGCTGAGGGGAGCAGTGGGCGAGGCAGGAGAGGTCTGCCATACCATGTGGGAATCTCCCTGGCCGGGCATTGGACTTGCGTCCCCACTGCCAACAACTCCACGGTGCAGCGCTTAACTGCTGCGCCACCAGGGAGGCCCCTCATATAGCACCTTGAATGTAGCCTTGAATGTAGTAGGTAAAAAGTGGATATTTGTTGATTGAATGAAGTGTGTGTGTGTGTGTGTGTGTGTATGTGTGTGTGTGTGTTTGTGTGTGTGTCTCAGTTTGCTCTACCATGAAGTTTGGAATTATGCCTTTAGCTCACCAATTTATGTATCAATCCCATAGCAAGGTCTGTCTTACAGTAGGTACACAATAAGTAAATGAAGAACCTCAAGGACTGGGACCATAGGGAATAGGTCTTTGATACCCAGAGGCTTCCACAGGGTTAATCTGAGGTCTTAATGGCAATGGAAAAGAGTTAGGACATGTACAGTGTTGTGAAAACCTTAAGTCACCCTGTTCATCCTTTTAGGAACCAAACTGACCCTGACAAAATCTTGCTTCCCAGACAAAGCCAAGAAGTTAGTGGTGACTTCTAAGCATCTCACTTTCAGATAGTATGTTTTGAATGCTGAAAGAAATAAATCTTTATTTCAATCCAAATTTTTTATTTGTTTGCTTAAAATCTTTCTCCTGAAGATTCCATATGAATTAGTTTATGGGGCCAAAGGGCACTGGACAAGAAGAATTAGATATTAGTATAATAGCTTCCACTAGCTAGTAGTGTAACCTCAAAAACATTCCTTATCAATACTGTTTCCCTGGTTTTCATTTGAAAAAGTGAAGATATTAGAAAAGAACCAGCATTCTCAGATTATGGATTATGTATTCGGGTTCACTGAGATTCCTATTGGGAGGCTCTAGCAAGCCTCCCAAGATTCCTTCTTCTTCTTTGCCCACTTGTCACAGTCCTCCTTGGCAAGCTGTGGTTACTGATCAGAATCCATCCAGTGTATGGGGGGAAGAACAACTCAGACCGTTGGCCTAGGACCTCCCTGCCATTGTTCCCAGGGCCCCAATGCTGTGGGTCTGTGAACTACACTTACATACCAAATCTCTGTATGTTAACATTGCTTCATTGCTTAAGTTACCGCCATCCTTAGTTCACTTACACTAATCTATGTTAACTTTTGACCTTCTACTTTGAGTTGGGGACTAGTCTGAGCAGGCTCTGAGAATACCAAGGTGAATTTAGAAATGGTGCTGCCCTTTAGGAGTTCCATTCAATGCAGAGTCAGATGCAACAGAGTGTGAAAAAAAATTGCTTTGATGGGGCCAAAGCAAAAGATGACCTCACAGCACAACCCAAGGCACCAAAGAACCTGGGAAAGGGGATGTTCTGGAAAATCTTCCAGTAGGTTACCAAAACCAGAATCCTGGTTTAAATTAATCAAAATGCACATGGTAAAGCTGTATGATATCAGACTCATCTCATCCAAATTCCAATGAAAAAGAGAGGAAAAGTGGTGCCCAAGAGGGGAACCACCGATCCAAAGTAAATATCAGGGTTACAACTAGAAGCCGGATAAGTATGATTGGGATACATCTTTAAAACACTTTTATTTTTTGTGTGAAATTTCTCAGATCTCTTTCATCAGTTTAATTATGCAATTAATTCATATTTTAATAAGGAAGAGAGAAAACAATTATGTATTGACTGCATACGCAGCAATAACACATCATTCAGATTTTGCAGTGAGCTGCTGGTGAATTTATTCAGTTACATCTCACCTCACTTGCCTATGGATCTACTCACACTGGGATGAATAGGTATAGTCTGGCTGTGAACAAGAACAAAGTTGAAGAAAATATCTGTCTGACTGCATTTCCTCTCATGACTGAGCAAGGCATCTAAGGGCTAAGTGAAACCCAAAAACTAAAATATTTTTAGTAGTAGTAGTGTATACATTTGCTCAAATATGTGATTTTTTTTGGAGTTCCGTTCCTCCTTAACCTAGTCGTTTTGCTTGGGGTGTTTAAAGACTGTTTTAATAATGAACAATATAAAAGAACATTACACTAAAATAGAAATATTTGTAAAATCCATAATTTCAAATAGCTTGTCATTTGTTTGGCTCCTAGTGGTAATGGATTTAACCTGCTTAGTGCAGATGATGATACTGGGGTGAAATCATGTGTTATACAATGGATTTCTGAGCTCTTTAGTAACTGTTACTAATTTACTGGCTTGCAAATCAACATTTCCCAATATAAAATCAATGCTTTTTTATCTTTCAACTTTTACCCCAAGTAAGGTTGCTATGGGCACCCCACACATCTGTTCTGGTGCCAGCAGATTGCGTAAAAGTCACTCACAATCTCTCTAAATTAAAAACCTGACTGAGTTCTCTGGCTTTTTCACGGTATTCGCCTCAGGATGCTCTTTTGCTGTGCCCTACAGCCTAGTTTAATCTGCTAGAAAGAATATTTTTAGAGGTGCATCGGACTAAATCATTTTCGTCTGAGCAAACCATTTCCAAATGGCCGCCCAGGGTCCTAAATCCGGCTACTGCGGACGGGGACAAGCAGGTGTCCTCCGCTGCAGAGTCGTGGCACCGGAGCGCATTCGTAACTGGACGTCAGAAACCAGAAAGAAAACCCGAGCACACAGGACAGGTATAACCCAGCACCCTCCAACAGAGAGGCCCCAATCGAAGCTGAGCGCTCCATTCTTAGGCTTGGGGAGATGTTGGAGCGAACAAACGCTGCTTCCCCATTCAAGTCAGAGAGCAGGACGCAAAGGGTCGCAGGTCAGAAGTTGAATTTCGACCCAGCCTGTGCAGCGTCCCCACGCTTTCCGCAGCTCGGGCACCACGGTGGCACCGCAATGGGAGAGGATGAGGCTGACTGGGGCTGAAGGAACTGTGAGTTGCCACTGCCTTTGAGCTGTCCGTGGAGAGGGCAAACGCCACTCCCGCCGCCTTCCCAAGACGCAGCCGGGGAGAGCCTGGATCCGCTGTCACGACGCTGCACCCCAAGCCCTCACTGGGCTGCCCAGCTTGGCGTTGCCCTTTCGGCCGAGGACAGCTCCCCGCCGCGGCAGCCCAGCCGCCGTGCGCCCCGCCACAGGCCACCCCTCCGTGCGCCTTGTCCGCCCCCGGGCGGCTGCCTGGGCACCCGCAGCTGGACCGACCATTGCTCCCCAGCGCCGGCACAAACTTCATTCTTCCTGGGCCCCCCGCCCGCCCGGGCTACAGGCAGGCGGCTCCCTCGCCCGGCTTCCCTGGTCTCCGGCTGCAGGCGCCCTCACCCGGCGCGGCGAGCTTCCTCCTAGCCCCTCTCCAACCCGAGTCCCAGGCGCCTAGCGATCCCCGCACATCCGTTCAACAAAGCCGGCGCCGAGAGGCGACTGGGAGCGACTGGGAGTGGCGGCAGGGGCGCCGGAGCCCGCAGAAGGCACCTCTTGGCCCGGCGAGTGCGCTGTGACGGGGCAGCGGGGACGTGGCGGGCAGAGAAAGGGGAAGAAAGTGTCCTGCTCTCGGCGCGAACGCCTTCTTCGCTCTTCTCTCTCGCCCAGCTTCCCCTGCCCGAGCGCGTCGGGCTGTCCCGATGGGAGTTCTCGAGGGCAACGGGGCAGGCAGAGGGGACGCAGTGGCCCAGCGGGCGAGCCGCTTCCTTACCTCTGTCCAGAGTGAGCGGCTGGACCACTGTCAATGTCGCCATGTCTGCCGTGGGAGCCGAAGTGACGCTCGGCTTCAGCATCAGCAACCGCTTGTAGTGAGAAAAAGAGGAGGAGATTGGGGGCGGGGGTGGAGAGGGAAGACAGAAAGGAGGGGGAGGAGGGGAGAAGGTGGGAAGGTGGTGGTGTGGAGAGGAGTGGAGAGGAAAGCTTGGGTGGGCTGGCAGCCAGATGGAGACTCCACTGTTCCTGGGCGGGCAGACCTTCGGATTCGGCGAGGCTGAGCAGGTATCAGGTAGCGGAAAGCGACTGCATCTCCAGCCCTGGGAACCAAGGCTCTGCCCTAGAACTTTGCTATCCCCCTCCGCTCCCCAAGCCGCGCTGGGTGGGTGTAGCTGGCTCCTCTCTGCCTTTCAACTTTCCATTCAAATAAAAACGGCCAGAGCACACGCGGGTCTGGGGAAAGGGAGAAGAACGAAAGGGGAGGAACACAGATGAATTTTGAGATTAAGAGAGATCTTCAGTCCAGCAAACCCATCCCCTTGGTAGAAAACGTGCTGTGAGTGTCAGAAATGTTGGGGTTTTAATTACAGTTGCTGTTAATTTCTGTTAAAGTTTTTGGAATGTTGACTTATAACCGTATACAATATAACTGACTTAAGACCAGGGTTCCATCTTTGGGTGTCCATAAAAGAACCTGAGTATATTGCCTAGAAAATCATTTACCTTAAAACTTCTTAAAATCTTTTTAAATAAAATAACACAAAGAGAACTTCCTGTCATTATTTGAAAACATGAACCTAGCATTTTTTTTCCATAAAGCAGTTATAGGTTGATCTATAACCAGTGGTTACTTAGAGTTGCCACTTAATAATTAAATAACATGTGCCAAGAATTGAGCCCAGTGTCACAGGCCATGCCACCTTCTCTAATTTAAGGGTTCAATATACTTCTTGCCTCCCTGTAGCCTGTAATCGAGTGGGAGATGATTTTATTAAAATGGTGACTTTGGGGTCAGTTAATCAAGATTCAGTTACTAGAATCTTCCACTTCTGGCTGTGACCCCACAGACAGCTTTCACTGTGGTTCTGCTATAAGTCATTCCCTTCCTGGCCAAGAATTTAAGAAGCATGGAGAAATTTTGAATATGCACAATGATGATAAGTGTGGGCTCAAGATGGGAAATGATAAAGTTGTCTCCATTCATGTCCATGTAACAGAGCACATTTTTAAAAAACTAACCATAAACTCTTAAAGGCAGACTTTTTTAGAACATAATATTTGCATGTGTTTTGTCATTGTCTTCTGATTAAAATGTGGATGGTTTCTGAAGATCTTTTCCGTCCGAAGATCTGCTCTGCATTTAAAAAAGCAAGATTTCACTATTGAATAAGCAAGTTGAAGATGATTGACCAGACACATAAAACACCCTAAAGACATATCTAAAATTGTAGTTGAATATGCTTCTAACTTCATTTAGTGTTGTTGAATACCCTGCTCTTGAAATTCAAGCCTTACTTATGTACTATTCAGAAATCAGATAATCTCTCACTGATTCACAATTTCTTTATCTGTCAAAGAAGGGGAGAGAATTAATAACCTTCAATCTCACTGAGATCCTATAAAATGAGGGAATAAATTCCATCCTGCAATTTCCCTGAGTTTTGTGAGGGCCTGATGAGATGATGAGGTATCTTTTAAAAATAGTATATAAGGATCTCCCTGGTGGCACAGGGGTTAAAGTTTCAACGCCATCAAGCTGTAGCCAGCCAGTCACTGCAGGTATGAGTTCTATCCGCAGCCAGGAAGCTGACCCACATGGCACAGCAAACTTCTCCCGTCTTGCCCGCTGCTCCCTTCAGTAGTATATTTCAGTAGATCTGCCTGTTCTGCTCTCCACTCTGTCTCTGGTGAATCCTCTCACCCCTGGCACCTCTAGCCTACACCCCAGTTCTTGTATGCATAAATAAATAAAATAAATCTTTAAAAATAGTGAATTATATACACATTTACTCACACATAAATATGCATCTCACCTGAACTGTGTGGCAGGTACTGTGCTGGGCACCAGCTGTTCAGAGGCAGATATGGCCTCTTTGGAGAGTACTCTGTCTGCTTTGGGAGACAAAAAAATGAACAAGCTATGAGAATTCCATAGAGTAAGTTCTTTAAGCACCACAGAAAGAAGGGGTGGGGGGTGGGAGGAGGAAGCAACTATTCTGGTTATCAATATTCACATCCCCTAAATCAAACAACAGAAAGAAGTTGAGTTGTGCACAATGACAGTGGAAGTTTTCAATGAAATAATCAAGCCTCATTCAATAATTGAGGATAAAAAGCCATACCCAAGCCTCTTGACCACAAATGTGCTTGTAGGAATATTCTGTACTATGTATAAAATATTTGTGTGACTTGATTCCTGTGTCAAAGAGTCGTCATTGTTTCCATTTCAACACAAATCCCAGACTGTGAGATCCACAAAGGTAGGCTTGTTATCTTTTTGTTTGCTGATATATCCCCAGCACCAAACACTTAATAGCATTTGTTTCTGGACTCATGCCTTGAGCCCCCTAATTGAAAATTTGTACTATCACTCTTATCTCCTTCTGTTTCTGTAGGGCTTTTATAAGGAATAAGAGAGAAAGTAAGAGGAAGCACAAATGACCACATAGTCATCAGTTCTTATTTCTAGTAGTGTCAAATTCAACGCCTTTAGCTTATGTCTAAATGGGTACAGAAAAATGAATAATAAACAATTCAATATCTGCTGTAATCTGTTTTTAAGATGTATGAATAACTACTCATGGATAACATTTGTAATTTTTTTATTTGATACAAGTAGAGACATAAGAAAATTTTCAGCACTTCTTTTTCTTTGGTGGTTATGAACCATACTTAGGTCTCTTGTTTACTTGTTTGGATCACGCCTACACTTACCTACTGTTTGATCAAGGTTCATGTGCTTGATGGAGCATATGCATGTGGCTTTGTTGATTGTGTGTTAATCAGGGAATTGTGAAGACACCTGTTATAATACTTTTTAGATATTTGATTGCATAGTGGCTGCAATTTTCCATTAAATGATCTATAATAACACTGGTCAACAAATTTTTACAAAAGTCATGTTACTGAAATAAAATTAGTCATTTCCTATCAATTTGTGTGTGCTCAACATGAATATGACAGTCAAATTCTAATTTTGGCTCTAGGTTTTTTTTTTGTGGTAATCTGCAATAAATTGATGTTTACATCACAAAATGCATGCCAATAGTAATAGGCCTATGGTTAATACCTGTAAAAAATCAAGTCATAGACTACTTCTTAGATTTCTTCACTTGCCTCTTATACAGCTGTTCAGGAGCCTCTCTGGGGAGTGTCCAGCAGTAGTCAGCCAGCATTGTAGTGGACCATTTTCCCTGGTATTATTGCTCCATTGATGCAATACCTTGATGAAAATGTTCACCATGTTCATCATTAACCGTATCACAGTTTTCAGGGAAGAAATCCAGATGGGAATGAAGGAAGTGGATCTTTAGAGACATATTGCAGCCAAGTTTCTGATACTGCATCAGCATGTCTTCTACTAGTTCCTTGTTATTTTCTGCCCTAACATTCCCAAGAAAATTTGTAGACACTAGGCGAAAAGCATTCCATGCTTGCTTTGCATCACCCTGCAGCAAGTTGTTGAACCGGTCATCTCAAGGCAGATGGAATGTTTGGGTAGACTATTCTTGACTTCTTTTGCTTTGTTATTCCTCTGGAAAGAGGAGGAACCAAGCAGAAGTAATAGTCTTTTATGTGGTTACTTGGCTCTCTCCACACCATGGGGACTGCAAACGGCAGTGATGGTCTTTTGCCATTGAACCACTGTGAAAGCTGTGTTATACATGTAACACAGCATATATGCGGGGTCCAAGGCTTGTCTTGGTCACCAACCTTGCAGCCAAAGTCAAGATGATAAGCCTTCTTTACTTGAGAAGTGATACTTTTCTTCTGGTTGCAAATGTCACTTGCCCACAAATAGAGCAGAAATTGTCCACGCTATTAACACACTTTCGAGGCATTACTATTCTGTATTGTCACTAAATGGATAAAATAATAGCAGTTCTATGGAACAGTAGCTTAAACTGTCTTACACAAAGTCTGAAATATTTTCAGTGCTCAACCTTTCCAACAGGGTTTATATAGTGCACTGCTGACGTCAGCTTACTTCAGCAGCTGCCTGGCAGTGGTATTGCATTGCATCAGAAAATGATGCAATCAACTCTGGATGATGTATGCATGATGGTATTATATAATGTGATGCAATATTACATCATTCTAGGCTGATTTAGGATGTTGTTGCAGTCCTACTGGATAAATTTACATGGTAAAACATATAAAATGAATTATATGAAGTATCTTCAAAACAAGAGCTAATAAAAAATTTCAGGGTTATATTCATGTTCAGCACACCAAGATACTACAGAATAGGGCCTTTTTAAGTCATTTGTGATCTCACTGTTTACCAGTGTAATTTAGTTCAATGGTAACTAAGTTGAACTCATTTATTAACTAAGTAAATACTGAGTATTTTATATAACCAGGCTTGATATTAGCTTGGTTTCTCTCTTCTTTTCACTCTGGAACAAAAGGTATTGTTATATCATTTTACTGATAGGTAACCTGAGGTTCAGAGAGGTTCAGTAACTTGATTCAGAATAGTAGCACCTGGATTTAAGCATCTTTGTTTCCACTAAGAAACATCATGCTTCATTTTATATTACAAAGAGTTAGTGATTTTAACCTTTTATTTCAAAGTTCCAGATAGTCTTTCTCATTTTTGCTATGCTTGAGTATACAAAGAGAGGAATATATGGAGGAAATTTAGGTAAAAAGAGAAAAGAACTATGATACTTTTATGTTTTATTCTATATAAATACAAGTTATTATCAAAATGCCTACCTACTTTGAAAAATAAAATCAGTTTTTGTTAGAGAAAATCATTGAAAACTACTTTAAAGTCTGTTTCGTTTAATTGCAGCTTTTTGAATTATGATAAAATCAAGAGGTTTTCATAAAGCATTCACATGCCAAGAAAATGTGTTTAGTTAGATTATAAATGGAGTAAAGTAAGCACAGTTTCATATAAGGAAAATAGCACCTTGAAACTGAAATTCTTTCAGCCTTGGGTGTTTGAGAAATTTTTTTTTTTTTGACTGATTCAAGATATCACATTATCTTCCTTAATTCTCACAGCTTTGTCAAAATAGCACTAGATTAAGATGAAGTGCCAACCTATACTCTGGAATATAAATGACTGTGTGTTTTCTTAATCATCATAAATCGAGATTCTTACTATATTTGTATTAGCCTAAGATTTGTTTTGATTATTTATTTTTCATTCAACAAGTACTAGGATACTAAATATACTTACATCATTACATCAGGTACTGTTCTAGGCACTGAGCTGTTTATTGTAATGAACAAAGAAAGGTTTTGTTTTCACTTGACTTTTATTCTATTGGGGAGAGAAAGGAAAGACAAAACAAAGTAATAAACAAGACAGAAGTCAATTAATGATTAACCGCTATGCAGGAATAAATAATTTGATGATTGAATTGAGTCTGGAATAAAAGACAGAAATAGGAGAAAAGCATTAACAGGAGCAATGGACATGCCAGGAATGGGAGAGGAGATACGGTACATGTTTGAGTAGAAAACATTTCAATTTGGAGTATAAAAACAAGTCTAAAAAGGACCATTGAGATTCAGGTTGTGAAAGATAAAATAATTAACAGAAATGTAAGGAATCTTTCATGAATTACTTTGTGCCATCACACAGTGAAATGTACAAATACATTCTGAGTTATGAAAAAATTGTATTGTGCCTACATTAAAAAATACATCAGAATAAAATGAAGAGTTATTAATTCAGAGTTGGATGTTAGAAAGTTAAAGATGAAATAAAATACAGAAAGTCAATTATAATTAATTTTTGTTTATTTCGAAAGTAAAAAAGAACTGTGAGTAAAGAAAATCTGAAATCTGAATAATTATTCTTCAGTTGAAGTCTTATTTGCATTATTTTATTTTATGCAAATCACAAGTATAAGAATTACTTTTTACTCTAATTCTACCATAGGCAATAGCACATACAAAAAGTGCTAGTCTGGCTCTAGGGTATTTTTTTCCTTTTTTTTTTTCAAGCTGGGGTACAGGCCAGAGGCGGGGGGCAGCAAGAGGGTTCACCAGAGACAGAGTGGGGAGCAGAACAGGCAGATCAGAAACACACTGCTGAGGGGAGCAGCGGGCGAGTCAGGAGAGGTCTGCCGCAAGATGTGGGATTCTCCCCGGCTGAGCTTCGAACCCTCATCGTGCGCTGCCGACAGCTCCACAGCGCAGCGCTCAACCACTGCGCCACCAGGGAGGCCCTGGTTCTAGGGTATTTTATTTATGCCCATTTAACTCATAGAATATAAGATGATGTTTCGTTTCATTGTGAAATGAGCATTTTTTTTTTCACGGTTGGAAGGTATGATTGA
This sequence comes from Scalopus aquaticus, assembly GCA_004024925.1. Classification (NCBI taxonomy): domain Eukaryota; kingdom Metazoa; phylum Chordata; class Mammalia; order Eulipotyphla; family Talpidae; genus Scalopus; species Scalopus aquaticus. The sequence goes on from PVIJ01002936.1 coordinate 56,904, forward strand.
TCTTTTATAATGAAATCTAAATTTAAAGCTTATGATTTTCTTCCTTTTTTTTAATACAGCCCAACCTTATATTTCCACCATTGGGAAATCTATGAAGTACAAAGGGGGTAAGATGAAATGATTTTAAAAAGCAGTATTGGACTCATTTCTTTCTCACATGTACATAGGAGATATTTCCAAACTTTCAGAACCCACAGCACTTAATGTTATTTTTTAAAATGCTTTTGTTCTTTTAAAAGTATCTAACATCACATATCTAAAATTTTAGTATATTAGTTCAAAATTACTATTTTATCCATCTAATGCTTGTTATACATCTGCTATCTGCCAGGTACTTTTCTATGCCCGGAGATATTCAATGGTAAACATGGAAAAAGTTCTTTGTAGAACTTAATTTGTATGAAGTGTGACAGGTAAGTTACAAATACACAATAAATAATCTAAAAATCTTAGGTAGTGGTGAAGACCGCACAGTGTAAGCTGAAGTCTCTTCAAATGTAGTGGTGGGCATTTTGTTCCAATATCACTTTCAGTGACATCACCTTGGTCTCTTTGCATTGATTGTGATGGGAATGTTGACACCATAGTGTTGCAAACTATGTATGGAAGTTTCCTTTTTTTCCCTGAAAAACCAGTTGTTAAACATATATCTTCACACCATAAAGTTCACAAAGAAAATAAAATAGGAAGTTGTAATGAAATACGAGGCAGATGAGGAGCCTGCTTTAGAATGGTCAGAAAACAAGTCACATTGTACTTGATAGAAAAAAATTTAAAGTAACAATTGAATACACTACTTGTTGGACTAGTGACTAGACTGCTGGATCTGGGATGATAGTAGAGGGAGGCATTCATGTGGCTTTTGAGGAATTTCCAAAGTAATTGGAAAGGAATAGAGTCACTTATGAAAAGGCATAGAATTAATTACAAAATGATGCATATTTAATTTAAATGAAAATTATAACTATCCATGTACCAACAGCATAGAGAAAAAACAGGAAAGTCTAGATTGTGTCAAAGCTTCCTAAGGCAATTTATGTTCACTTTTAGAAAAAATGGGATCTTTTCTTTGCTTCATGTAGATAATAAAATATTATACCTTTGAGCAAAAGACTACTCTTCGCAATTTTCAATCAAAAGATTGCTAACAAGTGGCCAGGATCTTGTAAGGGACTTCCTGAGTAACTAAGGGGGAGGGTCACGGTCATTATAACTTTGTGTCCACATTGCCAGTGAATCTTACCAGGGTGAAGAGTTAACTGTTGTCACCTTGATCCTCGAAAAAGACATTAACGATGGTCAAGACTTGTTTCAAATTTTCGCTTCATTTAAAATATAGTTTAAATGGGTTTTCTTGAAAAGTACCTGAATTCCTACCCTTATTTTTTTAAACCCAGCTCAATTTATTTATTTCTACATAATTCTGTTACTACAGAATTAATTAATTAGGAGAAATGGGTGAAAAGGTCATCATTGAAGTCTTCGCAGATGACACAGCGCAGTAATTGTGGCAGTTACCGAACTTGCTCTACGTGTGCTGAGGACGTATCAGTAATTAGCAAGTTTAAAAGCAAAATGTAACATTAGCATGGACAGCACATTTAGAAGAGAGTTGCAAATTCTTGTTTTAGCCTCCAATGCTTCAATTTAAAGCAAAAAAAAAAATAAAAACAACTTTGATTTTAATTGGTTTGCAATTAAATATGATTCTGGGCAGAACCTAGAGCAGAGTGTCTTTTTTCTTAAAATTTATCAGTGGGGTTGAATTATGCTCTTCTAAACTAGGTTCCTCATGCTCAGCTTCTGTGCCTTCCCGTTCTGGCCCCTGATGAACTCTTACCACTCCTGTAGGTGAACTTGCTGATGCTGTGCTCTTGCCACACCGTTCCCTGATTCCGTGTTGTGCAAACTAGACTGGCTTCCTGGTAATTCAGTGCCTCTGAGAAATCTTGCCGTCTTAAACATGTCTTAGTTTTACTTCTTGTCCAAAGCATTTACTCACACAATAAATCCAATTATGACTTTATTGTTTTTTTTAAAGATTTAACTAGAGGGAAAATGAATGAGACAAATGAAGATGGTTTTAACTCAGAATATCTTCAGTTTTCTGTCACCTGAAATTTTGCATAGATCAGTAATGGCATATCAAGCCAAATAAACATTTTTGCCTAGAAGCCAAATCTAAGCAATCTGAAATAAGTGGAGAAAGTATGCATATCTCTGCCATTTTTAATTCAAACAAACAAGTAAACTATCCTATTGAATCCTTATATTGTTTATACATACTCTCTTTTTGACAAGGATTTTTATTTTGAAATTTTAAGTTTGAAATAATACACATGAAATATAATTCTCAAAGGGTATTACAAAAAAACCCACTCACCATGAATAACCAGTGTTAACAGGGATTTGTGTGTATGTGTGTGCCTTCTTCCAGAAGTTATATAGATATTTATGTATATTATATATAATGTATATATGTACATCCCTGTGCATATCTTTAAAAAATACCCTGTGCATACCCTGTGCATAGCTTTAAAAAAATATGTACCATTATACCACATGCCATATTTTACACCTTGCCATTTTATTTACTGATATTTTCCTATAAATATATATACGAATATTATATCTATATATAAAATCTTAACCATGTCACAAAATTCCATTGAAATAGTCTCATAGATACACTTTCAAGATACCCAGGTTTTTGCTATCTCAACCAGTGTGACAGTTAAAAACCTTATTTATGTCACCTTTATAAGCTTGAATGCTCTCAGTGATAACCTTCTACTTTTGTATAATCCACTGCTAATGTGGCCATTTCCAATGATATACTTCCAGATTATAAAACTGGTGACTATTTTATTCCTGCTCCATTGCATCCTACCACGTGCCAATTGATATCTCTTATCTACAGAACTGTCATACTTAATTGAATTTCTAAAAACTAAAATGTCAAGGAAGTTTAAAAAAACTAGTTTCCATAAACTGATGACCATTTTCTGCTTAAAATATGTGTCATGATACACCATCTAGCAATCCAGTATGTTGATGATGGCCATAATTTTCACCAAGGAAGCTAACAGTATGAATCAGTATGAATGTCTAGAACAAGTTAAAATTAAAAGCCTAAAATCAACTTTTACATAATTGGGTTTTTAAAAATATTTTATTTTTCACTAAATTAAACAAGATAAAAACACAAGGAAGTATTTAAATACATTACTTTTCAAATAAGATAACACATTGACTCACTAATTAGATAAAAATCTAAGTAAAATTTAAAATGAGAATTAATATTCTTTCATTAAACATTGTTACTTGTTAGTATTCAAGAGACTATTTAAAAAGCTAGGGCATGCAGTGCTCTCTACTGGTCTTATCCTTATTGCATCTACAACCAGTGTCAAATTTGTATTTACACAGGGTCATGAAAATTGACTTTATCCCAAAAAAACTACTAGTATTTTAATTTCTATTTGGTTTCTATTTTTTTTCTATCTCCTTTTCTTTTTTAATTGAGGTAACCTTCTTTTCTTTTCTGTTTTTTTTTTTTTTAAAGATTATTTATACATACAAGCTGGGGTACAGGCCAGAGGCATGGGGCGGTGAGAGGGTTCACTAGAGACAGAGTGGGGAGCAGAACAGGCAGATCAGAAATACACTGCTGAGGGGAGCAGCGGGCAGGCAGGAGAGGTCTGCCGCGCCATGTGGGATTCTCCCCGGCTGGGCGTCGAACTCGCAGCGCTGCTGCCGACAGCTCCACAGCGCAGCGCTCAACCGCTGCGCCACCAGGGAGGCCCCGGTAACCTTCTTTTCTAAGTCTATATATTACTTTGCGTTATAGGATCACACCCTACATGTGTATGTTTCCATATAATGCCTGCCACCAAGGCACCATAGTCCTCTTCCATAACCCACTGAGTTTCCTCCCTACTTTGCTCTCCCCCCTCTTCTTCTCCTCCTCAATCCTACAGTAAGATTTCTAGGGATTTTTATTGATTTGGTTTTATCTGAACCTTTGTTTAGTTTCTCTCTGTTTCATATATAAATGACACATCTGCTATTTGTCTTTCTCCTTCTGACTTATTTTGCCTAGCACTATCTCCTTGAGTTCCAGCCATGTTATAGCAAATGGCAAAAGTTGATCTTTTTATAGTTGAGTAATATTCCATTGTATGTATATGCATATGCATAAAAATATTCTTGAAATTTTACAGCGAAGTCAGTTTTGAACATTCACTACTGTAATAATATAATAAAAATATAATAGAAAAGGGAAGTTTCAGAGCTGTAGTAAAAAGCATAATGTTTTTCTGTTCAGTTAATAATTCAGTGATTCAGTAAGATAATCACTTTCCCTGGTCACTGGAGAAGACAGGTGAAGGCCGCTCAGGAGCAGGATGGATAGCTCTGTGTACTCAGCAGCTCCCAAGGAAGAGTGACTACCATTATGGGCTCCTCCTTTTTTTCCTATCTCTTCCACTCTTTCCCTCACTACTCCCCAAACACCCAAAACATCAGCTTAATGGTGCTTCTTTTGAGGCTTAGAAGGAAATTTTATTATCAGTTGTGAAAGATATTTGCTTCAGAAAAGAGAGAGAATACATTTATTCATTCATTCTATAGTTTCATATCAAATGCTACTATGCATCAAGCTTTGTGTTAAACACTGCAGATAGAGCAGTATCGAAGACCACCAGTACCCTACGGAGTTAATGGTATTTGTGGAATTAGTCTCAATTAAGATAGTTTTTAAAAAAAGCTATTAAGAAATATACACGGTAACAATGAAAGTCTGTAACTCAGATACCTAAGCCAATCTGGGGATTCAGAAAAGACATCTCCAAAGAGAACATTTATGGTGTTTAAGTAGAAACTCGAACTTGTTTAAATACTGGGGAGAAGTAACTAACAGAGATGCAAGGCTGAAGGTATACAGGAAAAGCAATAACATGTGGTGTTCAGCAGCCAGGAAGGCAGAAGGGGCTAAAAGGGATCTGGAGACTAGCAGGCAAGATTGATTTTGGTAGGAGGAGAATATGTCCTCTTATAGAAACAAGGGAGAAAATGGACACCACTGCAGGTGAGTTCGTGGAGTCTGTGAAGAGATTGAGGAACTTCCCATAGGAAGCGTTCTATGATTTAGATGACCTGAAAATCAAGGTCAAACACTAAAACCAAATTGGTTATGAGAAGAATAAAAGTATCTGAAATTACTGCTGTATAAAGTTGATAAAAGTCAATGAAGTTCCAGGTTTGGTCAGACTTGGAAAGATTTTCTCCTCCTGAGCTGATTGAAACTTTCTTGGTCATGCAGTGGTGCTCTGGGATCCCGTAAGTGCCAAAGTGGATTCTGTGAGTGGCCTTGTGAATTATAACAATCTATGGTTTAGCCATTGTTCAGTGTCCTCAAATTCTTTCTAGAGCACTGGACTGATTTGGGGAAAGTCATCACAAGAGCCTGACGGAGTACATGCATCAGAATTCTTGCCAGGATCTTCCAATCATTTATTTGTCTAAAGCAATACATACTAATCCTATAGTTTTATTAACTTTAAATAATATACTAGGCCTACCAGAATATTTGTTTCAAGTTGTTTTCTATTTCTTTATGACTGTTTGGTAGTACCCATATGTGCTGTTTCTGTGATTGGTCTGCAAAGAGAGAAAGCAGTTTAATTCTCAAAAAAGATAGCACTGATATTGACATATATTATTAAACAAGTTGTATCTACCCAAGAGCGTTTATACAGAGTCATTTAAAAAAAACAATAATAGCTTTGAGCCATAAAGGGTAAAAATGAAAACTGAGTCTAACCATCAAGGGAAAATGAAATCCAGAGAAATTCTATCAACTACCCAACTTTTCCTAATAGGGAGGAACAGAGCTTAGACTCAAACCCAAGTGTCAACCAGACCAGTGTTTTTATATGATACTATGTTATAATACTAAATTGTAAATTTCATAGGTAGAGGGACAATGTTTGGTTTGCCGCTGTTTTCCCTGTACATTCATTGATTAGCATTTAGTTTATTGATGTTCAATAAACAGTGAGAAAAAGAGTGAGTGAAAGAATGGAACTTGCTCGCAGTTAAACTTCTTTTAAAATACACTTTACATTGGAAATTTAGTTTGACTCTTTTTACTGATCTCTTGCATCGTACAAGTTATATTCTCTACATGATCTGTAGAGATTTATGAAAAAAAAAAAGGACAAATAAAATAAACTGTGGTCCCTCTCTTCATCCCAAGATGAGTTCTGAAATAAGAATGATATTTTCATCTGGTTGAAATGTTGCTGAGAAAATGAACTAGAGGGTGGCTATAGAGACTTTAATGGTGGTATGTACACTGAGTCATTTATATCAGTTCTGTTATCATGATATTAACACCCATTTTAAAATTAGAGACAAAGCTTGGGGGAAAATGAAAAATGTCCTTGAGCCTGTATATTTATATATTTATATTATCAGGGAGGAATTGTTCTGTCTTTACCTCAAACTGTTACATATACAACATTCCTACCAAAGATTTTCCACATGATAATGTTATAGCAGACTGATGGACATATAAGACAAACTTTCATATGTAAGACAGTTTAAGCATAGACTGAAATTTATTTTTCATTTTCATATATATGTGTGTATATATATATATATATATACACACACACATACACAGGTATATATGCTGTAGCTTTAAGACTTAGAATGTCTGCATTTGATGTAAGTGCAACTTTCACATAAGTAAATTAGATAAAATATTTAGGGAATAGGAGAGATGGTAAATGAGCAAGTTAAAAATTTTGTGTTATGTACAGCTCATAATTGTAGCTCTGTCAAGAGCTCCCACTGTGTCAATGGGAAGTGTGGGTGGAGGTTAGTGCCAGGTTAATTTTTTGCATTCAGCATCACTCAGGAGAAAAAGTAGAGACAAAATTGCAGCATTTATATTTCTGCCCTTCAATTTTCCTTCATCTCTATACTTGCTATATTTTTTTCACTGGTTGTTATTTACATCCCATGTCAGATTTTTTTTTTCCTTCCTTCATTCTTTGGATGATGGAGCAGACGTATTTTATAAAGTTGACTTTCAAGTCATTTTAAAAATAAAGAAAATGCAATTCATCTATTCATTTTCAATATACAGTGGGAGATATAGTTGTGTGGATAATATTACCAAGTAACTGGATTGACAAATAGATTTTGAGAGGAAAGACTTATTTTGCTAGATGTCTCTAAGGCATGCTAAGGGGTTGTGGTATACCACCAACACTAAACCTGCAGGTAATTTTAATTATCCTCTGACAGGTCATTTTTCTTCCTTAGTAGTTTTCTAGTCCTTTGGGATCCACCTACTCAATGACTAGAGAAGTTACTTTCATGTAAGGAAAAAAACTCCTGACTGCAAATATGCAGTTCAATAATTTGATTTTTATATTCTCTGAGCCCTCATCTTTACAGTGTGACTTAGATCTGGCTCATCGTACAATGAAGTGTCAAGGATACTACTAGCTAACTTTCAATCTTTTTTCACTACTTTGCTATTTCAGAAAGTTATTATTTATTTAAATGAAAGGATATCATATTTTGCTCCTCATCCACTTATTTTCTTCATGTTCTCACTATTCAATTTTTTCATTTTTTTGTTTTATGTTGAAACAATAGTTATATTGTCTTTAGAAATTTTTATTTTTAGTTATTTCCTTGTTAAATTTGGAAAACATTTACATAAATCTCAAGGGAACTGACAGTAGCAAAATGAAGTGTGAAAGGACCTTTATGGATTATAAATTGTAATCCTTATTAAGTGCAAATTTTTTTTAACTAGGAATAAACAAAACTTACTTTTGTTTTGTACAAAGAAAGGTTCTTGTGCAAAGAACTCTTTCAAAGTAAAACAACTTTCCATCAGGTTACAGATTTTGTTGGATAGTTTAGTGAAATAAACACCATTCAAATTGTAGCTTTTGTCATTAAGTATGTTTAAAATACTCATGACCTTGCTTACCTCACAATTTCAGTTTTTTGATATGTACTGGGAGAAAAAAATGACTTAAAATTGCCTTTTATTTTTTACAAACCTAAGCCCATTCTATGATTAAAAAGTTTATAAAATTATATTTGCACATATATAGACTTCTTGGTGATTTCAATTTTTCTTTTATCTAAATGGGAACCACGAGTCATATTTATCTGCCTGGATAGACAAAATACACAAGTTCATATAAATTTTAAACTAATCAAAATACGTTCAGGTGTTTTTCTAAATTTGACAACATCCTTTCCTCATCATTAGATCTTCTTAGATGACCATGACCTTATTGCATTGAGGAATATAAATTCATTTCCTTCAGAATGAGCTGTGGATTGACCTTTTTCATCTTGGTTTATAATCCCTACTTCTACAAGATTAATTAATAATTATGTTTAATAGTATTTACTAATAACATTCTGGTGTTACTCATGACTTAGAAGCTTTCTTTTGGAATTGAGTATTTGAACAGCAAACTATTGTTGAATTTCTATTTGTATCATTGACACATGTAGAAGATATAATGCAGAAATTCTTATTAAGAAAATTCTAAATTTGGAAATACAAATAAAAGATAGACAGCTGAAATTGATCCTCCGCTTGATAACAGATGGGCATTTTTAGAACTACACATGTTATTTCTATGATCTAGCAATAAAAAAGTGTCACAGTGCAATTATCAAATTCAAATGAGATTTCTTTAATTGTCAATTTACACTAGAATTTTATTGATTAGAGTTCTAAAATGTAAATATCATGACGTAATTCTATGTATCTTAGATTTTTCTATAGTTTTAGGTCAGAGTTTCATTGATTAATATTAGACATGATTCTAAGAATTAAACTAACACTAACTGACTCATTGCAAGGACAGTACTTGAACATGGAAAAGACCATGTGAGGGCTTTGTTTCATTTTGTTTTGTTTTGTCCACACACCCAACACATGGCAATAAATAAATAATGTATGTTAGAAGGAAAAGAGGAGAAGGGCAATTAATGAATAAATAAATGAGAACTGAGTCAGGCTTGTCAGAAAGGTAACAATACTAATAATATAAGTATTTATTTTGTGCCTTAAATTTTGTAAACTGACTACAACCCAGTGGGATGACTTCTGTTTTACCTAAAAATCTCTGAGTACTAATGAATACATAAATTATCTGCAATTGACACATCCAAGCACCCTGATAGGGAGGGCTGGCTTTTGCTTACATTGCATTTGCTTTACATGCTGTCTGTGATTTGAAATTACAGTGAAATTGCTTTTTACCAGGGTTAAGTTCTAAAGTCAGTTAGTAAGGCAAAAATTGTCCTTGAAATCCCTTATATCACACATAAAACTTAATTTAAAATCTGTGTTCATATATAGCAATTCTTAAGTGTATTAAAATACAAGAGTACTGTGCTGAACTTCAGACAAAAACAAATTTGAAAACCTCAGTTGTGAGTGACCTAGTGCTTAGTGAGGGTTGGGGGTTGAGTTCCTCCTTTGCAGTCTGCTGACTTCGAATCCTAGATCCATCACTTAGTACCTGTGTGACCTTGACCAAATGATTTAATCTCTTTTGCTCTATTTCTACTTCTGTGAAATTGGGTGATAATTGTACGTATAGAATGGGCTGTTGTGAGAATCAAATGAGATAATCAGTGTAAAATATTTGAAACAGTGTCTGGTATGCAGTAAGTGTGTTTACTATTCCTCCTGATTTTATGGTAACTATAAAATTCCTCATGAAGAACAATGATGGATGAGAATTATAAAATGTTTCTGTTTGCCTGAAGGATTTACTCCATTCTATTTTAATAAACCAGCCTCTATCAATTTAATGAATTTAAATAAAGTGTTTCCTGCAAGGAGGTAACAAGATAAAATGTGACCTGGCACACAGTAGGTGATGCTTACTGGATTTTAATATCAATCTTGCATGAGCATCTGGACATGCATAGTATTCTTGGAAAGGATAAGGAGATGACCTTGGCTGCCAGCAGCGGTCTTTCCAGTCTGTCAGTGCCTTATGGGGTCCCACTGAACAGGAGTTAGTCTCATGCTCTTAGATATTGAATGAAAATGAAAGGAGGGTTAGGTTTTAAATTCAGCTCAAAAGTACCTATCATATACATTTAGTAATTATAAAGTGTATGTAACTCCACCACACTGAGACCTACCAGTTCATAATGTCTACATAATTTTTTGTTGTTATTTGGCCTAAGAACCACCCCTGCTATTATGTGTGGCAAAGTTTCAATGGTACCTCCAACTCCAACTAGCATCCCCAAAGGAATGGTTTCTCTAGGTACTCTGCCGTAGCATCCATTATCCACCGTGCGTTTCCCTACCTAACATACATAAACACACACACACACACACACACACACACACACACACACTCACACACACTCCTACCTTCTGTCCTTACAGATAGTTACTTCAATTTCTATTCCTTTGTCAATATCAATTCCATGGAGCTTTCATCTGTAAGAGCCATCAGATAGGCGGGAGTCCCTGCCTGCCTCTGCTTCTATCTGGGCAAACTCTCTTCTTTCCTACTGAAATATGGTGGCAAATATATTCCTTACATACCCAGTTTGATATCTCATTCATTCAACCAGTATTTATTTAGTATTGTGGCATGCCAGAGATTGTGAGGGGCACTTAGTGTTCTTATAACTGAATAACATACGTTGATCTCATGACATCTGTGACCTGACAAAGATTGAAAATTTTGTTAGCAGATATTTTAATGAATATAGTCCGCCAAATGCAATTCTGTGGCTAAATCTGTAGGATAGCAAGCCCAAATATATCCTACATAAATATGAAATGCTGGTGAGATTTGTACTATTCTCACCTGAGTGACAAACATAGCCATGTGAAAAATAATCACTTTTCCCTGTTGTAATTTTCACCTGTGAAGGAGAAAAGGTCCAAAGGAGTCTGGCATTTTTCATTCATTTTTCTCATTCTACCAGTTGTTAGATGATCACTTCTGAGGTGAACTGAGGTGAATCTTTCTGTTTTTATTTTAAGGTGGAAAGTGAGGGAAACATTGTTTCATAAACACTGTACCTCGGTGTGTTGTTTTTTCTTTCCAAATTACGTTTATTGGGTAAAGTAGGTTTACATCTTTGTATCTGCTCCTGGGGTTATAGGTTTAAACCACTAAAAATGTGCACTCTCACATCCTGATCACCACTGGTGCCTCAACAATCTTCCACCGTGATCCATTAGGTCCCTCGACTCCCCGGACCCAATACTGTCCCCCTTTGGTTACCTCAGTTTTGCTGTCAAATGTTGATTGTTTATTAGTTTGACTGTCCCTTTCCTATGTGTGTCTATATTCCACATAGAAGTGACATCCTTAAGTAGTGACTTTTATTCTTTTCATCACCTTTCCTCATGTGAACATGGACCAAGTTCCTAAGGTATGAAATTGTGTTGGTTAAAGCTTATTATAATGAGTTATAAATAATTGGATATTTTACAATTCCACAATGATTTTGCTTTTTTCTGATGCTTTTTATTGTTAAGATATAAAATATGATTCAATAGCACATGATGATAGCTACAGTGATTGAGGACCTATTCTATGTCAGGTATATACAATATTTACATTGTTATATTTAATCTTTCCTGAATCTCTCTGAAGAAATTATGATTTTCTATCTATAGATAAGAAAATCAATATACAGAGAGGCTAAGGAATATAATCATTCTCCCTCATGAGCCTGATTCGAAGCCACCTTTCTTTCATTCTGCCCTACCCCCACGTCTCAAAGAACTCCATTTAAAGATCTGCTGTGGACACATCACTGTTTCGCCACTGTTCAAAAACAAATTCACCCATCACCATCCCAGTCTGTTCCTTATTGAGAGTTCTGATATTAGTATTCAAGATTGGTGATTGTTTAAATGCCAGTGGGTTGCCTTGCCAAGAGGATTTGAAAAGATATGAACACTTCTTTGAATAACACTCTAATGTGGACAAAGCTGATAGAGACACTAATTATATAAAACAAAGAGTTTCCATGCAGAGACTGAATTATTTGATGCTGCAATGCATTTTCTTGTTAAAAAAACACTCACACATTCAAAATGCTTTCTTTAGCTCATCTTATAGATGTACACAATTGGCCCTAAACATTGGGTAGTGGCTTGAATGTGCCACGTACATTAAGGAGGATTTTTTTTTCCATCTAAATCGCCTTTCTTTATCCATATAGGGTGTGCCCATCTCCAGTTGCTCTTAAAAAATCTCCAAGCATTCTTAAAGGACAAAACCAGTGCCTTAAAAATGATTTGCATTTTACATTTGGCTATTTCAATTACTGTGAAAGGCTCCCTTTAGTTTTTTTTTTTTTTCCTGTCTTTATGCCTTATTCTCTTTTCCAAATGGCTTTGAAAAGTTTGGAGAAGTTTGGGAAACAGCAAAAGACCATATGCTTTATTCTTCTTAGCTGACTTCTTTTATCTTAATATTTCTTGCCTAGTTTCAAGGTAACTTTTGACATATTTATGTTCTCTCACATGATAGCTTTAAGTCAGGGTAAACCAGGAGATATTATATATATATATATATATATATATATATATATCATCAAGTTGTTCTGTACAGCAATTTCTACCTACAATCTCTGGACGTCATCTCTCCCCCATATATTTTTAAAATTCTTTTAACTATGTTTGCACTGTAACTTCATTATTGTTATGGACTCAGTGTTTGTGTCCTTCCAAAATTCAAAATTCATATGTTGAAATCCTAACCTCTAATGAAATGGTATTTGGCTATGGTAGGGACCTTGGGGAATTATTAGGTCTTGAGGATGGAGCCCTCTCGAATGAGAATAGTGAGCTTATTAAATAGACCTTAGAAAGTCCCTTGCCCTTTCCACCAAGTAGGAACATGGGAGAAGAACCAGGAAGCAGGCTGTCACCAGACATAGTATCTGCAGCTGCCTTAATACTGAACTTCTCAGCCCCAGAACTGTGACTAATAATTTTCTGTTTTTTTTTTAAAGTCACCTCTATCTTAGCAGCCAGAATGGACTGAAACAATTATGAAATTTTCCATTTGTTATATTAAAAAACTGACAGCAAAATTTCTAGTTTGTATCCAAAATTATTCTTTCCAATAAATACCAAGAATTCAAATTTAACATTCCATTATTTTTATTTTTTGTAACAACTTGGAACAAAATTCATGTACCATAAAATTCACCCATTAAAGCGTACAATTAAGTATATTCACCAAATTGTATAGACATCAATCTTATATAATTTTACTATATAAATTTATATAAACATAATTTTACTATAATTTCTCCCCAAAAGGAAATATCATAACTGCTAGCAGTCATATCTTATTCCTACTTCTGTTAGCCTTTAGTAACCCCTAATTTCTCTCTCTAGATCTACCTATTCTCGACATTTAATTAAATGGAATCATACAGCATGTGACCATTGCGTTTGGTTTTATTCACTTACAATGTTTCAAGGTTTATCCATTTATAAACACTGTATTCCTTTTAATGGACAAACAATATTCTCTTGTATAGATATACATATTCTTCAGGTAATGGATATTTGAGCTGTTTCTATGTTTTTGCTATTATAAATACCATGAACATTCCATGAACACACCATGAATATTCATACATGAGCTTTTTAATAGACATTGATTTTCATTTCTCTTGAGCATATACTTAGGAGAGAAATGCTGGATCTTACGGTACCTCTATGATTACAAATTTTAGTTACTGCCAAATTGTTTTCCAAATCAGCTACAATTTAAAATCCCACCAGCAAGTTCCTTGTTTAGTGACTCTCTTAGACTAATTTGGTCTGATTTTTGTTTTGTGTAGGCCATGAAATCTCTTCTTGGTTACCTTAGTGATCCACTAAGGACTGGACAGATTTCTCTAAAGACCTTGAACCACTCCATCTCCCTGTCTTTGCTGAAGGGTTGTTTGTGTGTTAGGGTATGCCTACAAAGCTCTTGCACTCAGTTAAAACTCTGCTTTAGTCTTTCTTTTCTTTTTTTTTTTTAAAGATTTGTTATATATTTATGCATACAGGCTGGTGTACAGGCCAGAGGCGTGGGGCGGCGAGAGGGCTCACCAGAGACAGTGGGAAACAGACAGGCAGAGACATGGAATTACACTGCTGAGGGGAGCAGCGGGCGAGGCAGGAGAGGTCTGCTGCGCCATGTGGGAATCTCCCCGGCATAGCCGGGAACTTGCGTAGCCACTGCCAACAGCTCCAGAGTGCAGCGCTTAACCTCTGCACCACCAGGGAGGCCCTGCTTTAGTCTTTCCTTTCTCCTTGTACAGAACATCAGCCAAAGGTGAGAGATTAGGGTCATCTCAAGTCAATGCTGTGTGTATGCACAGCCGTGCATGTGAATAACGCCTTCTAGATTTCCAAGGTGTTGGACCTTTTCAAATCCTCCAATGGACAGTTCATTCTCCAGTTTTGCTTTTTAAGACTTTGGGTCAACTTCCTAGTTACAACTGGTATCAGTGCTTCAGGCAGCTGCACTGTTAAATAATTAGTAATAGTTGTAATTGTAAGGATACAAGAGTCATAGAGAAGGAGCTCTGAGTTAGGGGAAATAAAGAGAAACCCCCAGAATCTGGTCTTACCCAGGAGTTCCTAGAAACATCAATTGTGACTCATCTCTAGCGCTGAGTCAATGGGTTTAGGAAACTTCAAGCCCAATTTGCTGTCCCCAGTGGCTGCTAGCCTGCTGGTTGTTAAAACAGCATAGTTGTGAGTTTTCAACATGATTTTTTAATACCAGCAGCCAGTCAGGGGGGTGATCACGGGAGTAAAGCAAGTAGGCAAGTTCTAATGCCACCAAGCTAATTGTACTTACTGAGACTTAGTTACTTTTCTTCCATAAAAGCTTCTGTCATTGTTGTTTGTTTTGGTTAAATTCTTGAAGATTAAGAAAGTTGATTTTGGTGACCATTACCAGTGTTTTCATTGTTTTTAGGGGAAGCAGATTTTCGGAGATTCTTTTACATATATAATTTATTTATTTATATATATTTTACAACGTTGTTCATTTTTACAATGTTTGCTTTCTTTTCTTAAATATAGTCCCTATAGAATTTCAATACACAATGGAATATTATTCAGCAATCAAAAAATATAAACTAATGCCATTCACAGCAAAATGGGTGGAGCTAGAAGGGATTATGCTCAGTGAAATAAGTCAGGAGGAAAAAGAAAAATATCAGATGGTTTCACTTACAGAAATAATATAGGAGGGCCTCCCTGGTGGCGGAGTGGTTAAGCGCTGAGCTGTGGAGCTGTCGCAGCTGCGACAGAAGTTCAACGCCTGGTGGAGGAGAGTCCCATATGGCACAGCAGACCTCTCCTGCCTTGCCCGCTGCTCCCATCAGCAGTATATTTCCATCCATCTGCCTGTTCTTCTCCCCGCTCTGTCCCTGTGAACCCTCTTACCACCCCACGCCTCTGGCCTGTACCCCAGCTTGTATGCGTAAATAAATAAATCTTTTTTTTTAAAGATTTATTTATTTATACATACAAGCTGGGGTACAAGCCAGAGGTGTGGAGCGGTGAGAGGCTTCACCAGAGACAGAGTGGGGAGCAGAACAGGTAGATCAGAAATACACTGCTGAGGGGAGCAGCGGGCGAGGCAGGAGAGGTCTGCCGCACCATGTGGGATTCTCCCTGGCGGGGTGTCGAACTCGCATCGCCGCTGCCGACAGCTTCACAGTGCAGCACTTAACCGCTGCACCACCAGGGAGGCCCTGTAAATAAATAAATCTTAAAAAAAAAAAAAAGAAAGAATATAGGGGAACCAAACAAGGGATCAGGGGAAAAAATAATAACAATAAAAAACACAACAAAACAAAAATAAACAGACAACTATAAATCAGATTTTCAGAGATTCTTACCCTGCCCTCTAGAAGTGCCACTTACCTCATTTCTTCTTTTATGTCTCAGTGGTTTCTTAAAGTCAGTATTGCAAAATGAACTCATTCTATTCCATGTCATCTTTCCCTACATTTTCATAATCATCTTTCTAGCCCGACGCAATGAATAGCTTAATACCCATCAGGCTGCATTAGCCAGAAACCTAGAGGTTCTTTATACTTGTTTATCCTCTCTTATTTTCCCTCACTCATATTCAGTCTACCACTAGGAACATTGCACATTATTTCCTAAATGGCTCAAATCTATCCACTTTATAGCATCTGCATCATGGCTCAAGATGTCCTGGATACCGTAATATAATATGATCTAATATGATATATGATATATGCTGTATACTTACATTAACCCTTTTACTAGTCTACCCTCATCCAGGCTAGTCATATCATTTATTTGTAGTAGAATGGATGACAATTTTATAATGTAAAAATGCTATGTCACTTTTGGTTAAAAGTTTTGCTTTCCAATTCTCATAAAAGCAAGTCCAACATTAGTACTATGATTTTTCAAAGCTCATTCATGACCAAAAGCATCTTCTACCATAACATTTTAACATAAGTCCTTTCCTCTATCTGAGAAAGCTTTCCTCTTCTCTTTGTCTAGTGAAATTGTACTTAATCTTATATTTTATCTCAGGTGTGACTTTCTCAGAGAAGATTTTTCCAACTCTCTCACTAAATCACATAGCACACTGCACTTGTCCTTCCTACCAATTACGACAAGAGCAGTTTATGGAGTTATTTCATTAATATCCATCTCTTCTATTGGACTCTAAGTTTTGTAAGGGGAGACACTCTTCTGATTTTCTTTGCAGTTGCAGCCGCAGAGGTTTAGCATAATGCCTGATATAAATTTTGGATCAATGAACATTTATTAAATAAGTGAAACTTGATAAATGATCTATTCTAAAGCTATAATGGAACAAGCAAAATAAAGCCCCTACCATTTAGTCAAGAAGTTAAACAACACAATTATCAAACAATCAGGAGAAGAAGTCTATCTGCTTCACCTTGACTGTTTGATTCTTCATTGAAAGAAATATTGTTGTTAAAGCATTCAAACTTTAGTAATCTCTAGAAGGAACTGTGTGCCAATTTTAGATGATTTCTTGGCACTGGATTGCCCAGGCATTATAAGCTGTACATTATAAGCTGTACATTTTCTACCTGGTGACATTTGTTTCTTTCAGAAATATTTTTATGGTTCAGTATGTTTTCTCTTTCAAAGGTAAGAAAACTATTTTCTTTCTTATTATGCTGATTTTTACCTCCAAACACACAAATAAACTACCACAGTATTGTATTGCTCACTCTAATCTCCCAGTTGTTGTGCTCTCTGCTTTGGTTAGTTTCCAAAATACAATACTTGAATGAAATATGTCCCCTGTAGGTTTAGCCTTTAACTGTATCCTCTGTTTCTGTGCTTCTATTATATAGAACCTACAAGTGACTTTATTATATTTTAGAACACAACAGTTATTTCCCATTTTTTTTTGATCTTTCCTTCTTGAAGTAGTTTCTATTCTTTAGCACTTTTCCGATAAGCACCCATTAGTTACAAATGCAAAGGCTGCAAAATTTTTCAAGTAAAACATTTTGGTACAATGTATTACTAAAAGATAATATACATATTTGGAATTCTTTTCTTCATTTTATCCTTTGTTAGACATATGGTGAAATAATTTCTACAATTAAATGTTTAAGTTATAGCCATCTAACTTTTGATTTTTTTTTCTGTCAAACTTTTAAAGATTTATTTATTTATGCATACAAGCTGCGGTACAGGCCAGAGGCGTAGGGCTGTGAGAGGTTCACCAGAGACAGAGTGGGGAGCAGAACAGGGAGATGGATGAAAATACACTGCAGAGGGAAGCAGCGGGCGAAGCAGGAGAGGTCTGCCGCGCCATGTGGGAATTTCCCCGTTGGGGGTCAAACTCACATTGCCGCTGCAGACAGCTTCACAGTGCAGCACTTAACCTCTGTACCACCAAGGAGGCCCTTTCTGTCAAACTTTTAAATAATTTTTAAATGTTTAATAAATTTAGATTACATAAATATTTAAAAATATGTCAGTGTTTACTATACCTCAAACATAGTTTCCCGTATTACTGACAAATTAGTATGATACACTTGTTGCAGTTAATATGCCACACTAATATATTGCCACACATTGATATTATGTCATCACTAAAGCTCAGAGCTTATTCAGTTTTCCTTAGTTTTTATCTATTTTCCCATTTCTTTTCCAGAATTCCATCCAGGAAATCACATTGCATTTAGTAATTATGTCTTCATAGCCTAAGCTTGACTGTGACAATTCTCAGATTTTCCTTTTTTTTTTTTTTGATGACCTTGACAGTTTTGAGAAGCACTGGTTAGATATTTTTGTAGAATGTCCCCTAGCTGGAACTCGTGTGATTTTTTTTTTCATGATTAGACCTGAACTATAAATTTTGTGGAGAAAGACCACAGTGGCAAGGTGACATTCTGATCACATCTTACCAAGGGTACCTACTATTAACCTAACAAAGCACTGCTCACACTGACCTTAACCACTTGACTTGAGTAATATTTGTCAGGCTCTTTACTGTAAAATTACTCTTGGTTCCCCTTTTTCCAGTGTGTGTTCTTAGAAGGAAGTTACAGTGTGCAGCCAAGCTTAAGGGACGGACTGTTTTCCACCTCCTTGAGGGTGGCTATCCAAATAAATTATTTTGAATTCTCCCATATCAGAGATTTTTCTATTCCCCCAATGATTTATTCAATCAGTTATTTACATCAGTATGGACAAGTGCATATTTATTTCACACTTTGATTTATAATCCAGTAGTTTTAATTAATTAAACCATTCTAGCTTTAGCCATTGTAAGCACCTTCACTTATTTCCTGTGTCTCTGTTGTTTTCTTTTTGTTTTTTCTTTTCTTTTCTTTTTTTTTTTTTTAGCATTTCTTTGCTTTTTTTGGCACTAAAAGATGTTCCAGATTCATCCTGTATATTTCCTGGCCCAGCCATAGAATCAGTTGTTTCCCCAAGGATCCCTGGCTCCATTTATTGGAAAATTGCATGAGAAACCCAGGGCTAGACAGTAGATGTTCTGTAGTATTTTTTCAAGCTAAAAGGATGAGGTTAATATTTCTTGAACTTTTACTCTGCGCTTTCACTTGAACTTCTAAGCCAGAGATCATCAAATATTTTCTATAAAAAGTCTGACAGTAAATATTTTAGATTTTGCAGCCATGTATTGTCTGTCACAATTTAAGTGTTTTGTGAAGTGAAAAAACTGTCATAGACAATATGCAAACAACTAGGTAGGGTTATTTCCAATAAAACTTTCTGTTCTAAAATAAGTGACAGGATGAATTTGACCTGAAGGTCATAGTTGCTTGGTCCATGATATAACTGTATTTGTGATGTGTGTGGAAAGAGGGAAGGAAGGAGAGAGAGAGAGAGTCAGGGAATGAGTTCAAGTGATCTTATAAAGCAAGTGTCATTTTTGTTCGACCCTACTTCCCTCCAGTAAACAACTCTTCAAATTATATCCCATCTTCTTTGGGTTTTTTTTTTTTCAGGCTTTCAGAAAACAGTAGATTGTTTCATGTGTAAAATAACCAGATGTTGCAAGATAACATGATGCAGGTTCTACATGTCTCACATAGACTTGCACCTTATTTCCTTTAGGTATATATCCCATAGTCATAGGTTATAAATAAAGAGCTCAACCCAGCCAAAGAAGCTGTTTGCTGAACTGTGCCATTAGAATGGATCATTCAAAGAAAGGACATTTTCCAGCTAACACAGTTAATGGCCAGCTATATGTCTGTGTAACTGTGTAATGAGGATTCTCTTGTTTGCCAGCAAAAACCAGCTGAGATGACAGATTCAACAATCATCCTCTCCAGAGACTACCAGAGGAAAATAGTGAGGAAAGACAGATATGACAATTTTCAAATAGAATTAAAGCCTTAAAAAGAGGGAGAATGAAAATCAAAGGAAAATGAGTCTAATGTAAGCCAGACTGATTTTTAAAATCATTTTAGTTCATTGCTGAGCCAAACACTTTTCCTCTCTCATTTCTGTCTTTTCCAGACCATTTTTTAAACTATTCCCCAGTATTAAGTCCCTCACATTCGCAAATCCTTCTATGACTTTATAATTCTGGATGCTAAATTCATTGATTAAAGATCCTTTTACCATGGCAGTGCTGCTATGAAAATAAACTACATTTGCTTGAGCTGTGAAAAGAGGTTATCTGCGTACTATATTTTCTCCTCGGACTGTTATAAGTCATGGGTAATCATAGAGACCTGGAGAAAGATAATGTATTAAATCACACAATATTTCTAAATACATTTGCCTTATTTGGGATGTAAGAAATTTCCTATTATTGATTACACATTTTTCTAATTGTTCAAAATCTGCTCTCTAAATACCAATGATCTTTCTTACACTGATGTAGAATGAAACTAATCTTTCCTCCCATTAGGTCATTTATCAGTGATAGATATAAACCTATTGTTGTGTATCTAAATGAGACACCAGTTCGCATAGATATTGATCCACTATTATATATACCTCTGGGTCAAGGATGAAGTCTGTGGGGAAAAGGACTATAATAATAGATTTGAAAAGTTGGGTAAGAAGGTAACATTGGTTAAATGCTTTGGTCTCCAGATAATGGTTCATAGGGTATTAATAATATTAATTCTATACATGATATTAACGATAAAAATGACATAATATGATAAAACAATAAAAGCTATGTTCTTCAGTCAGGAAACTATAAACCACCATGGGTACTTCAAGTGCAAAGGAACATCATGCACAGAACTAGTTTTAATGTTGTTAGAGAGGGTGAGCAAATAAAAGATTAGAGAGACTTATCCACTGACATTAAGCTGGCCCCTCTCCTGGGCTGAGGCTCTGCATTTCCACTGTTCTGATGGAGGTTCTGCCCCTCATGTTATTGCAGCTGAGTGAGAACATGGGAGACACACTCCCACTCAAGAGCCTCTATGGCATTGCTGCTACTGAAGCCATCCCCCTAAGTAAGGGGAAATGACTTCCTTCTTCCCAATTTTTTGAACTTCACTAGGAAGGAGAATGTAATTTGCAGGCTATGACTCCTACAATTCAAAAGTGCATATAAAAAGGCAAGAATAGAGAGTATGCCAAGAGGAAAACAACCAAAATACATATGATATATATAATAGGAGGCACTAATTTAAGTATTTATGGTAGGTAGATAGATAAATGATATAGATAGGTAGGTAGATAGATAGAAAGATAGAGACATTTAGTTTCACAACAATGCTGTGTGGTAGGTATGATAAAGAAACTAAAGCATAAAAAAGCTAGATAATATCAAGTTCACATAGCTATTAAGAGGTAAAATTAAGATTTAAACCCAAGCAATATGACTCTACAGTTAATACCTGCAATCATTATATTACAGTTTGATAAGTGTAGATGACCTGAACCCTCATTTATTCATCTAAAGGAGAATGTTAATATTTTCCAAAGTCTCCTTCCAAGAATTTCTGCTACACACCTGCCCAGGATTTCATCTCATCTGATCTTCACTTGCCAATGGTATTGATAAAACTTGACCTATGCAACTCTTGTTCTCTGTAGAGCCCACAATTTCAATGATAAGTAATTTAATATAAGTTCTCTTGCCTAGTCATCTTCACTTGAGCCACTGTTGCTACCAACATAGTGCCTCAGCCTGAGGAAAAAAATGCTGCCCCTCCACCTTCTCTCTCTGCCTAACACAATAACGCACCCAAACATTAACTTTCCACAAGACAGATAAAGATTAGGCCACCATTTGGCAGGATTTTACTGAAGCCTGAAGATAAGAAAAGCCACCAAAACACAAATAAAATCGTGATGAATTGAGCCTGCTTTTGGAGGGTGCTTGTCCATGTTCCTTCTTGAAGAGTTTCAGTCACAGGGCATTTATAGGACTACCTCCATATGGCTCAAGTCAGGCTCCCATAAACACATGGAATATTTTTTAATCTACACTTAACAGAGTCCTGACCCATTGCCAAAGCTCCAGTTAGAGAAGAAGTTCCTCTCTCACCCCCAGGGTAAAATTAATTTCCTAGATTTTATATCCTTTCCCTTATTAAGAAAAATTATCCAGGGCCTCCTTAGTGGTACAAGGGGTTAAGTCTTAGCACTATGAAGCTATCAGCAGCCACTGCAGCAGGAGTTTGATCCCCACCCAGGGAGCTGACACACATGGCACAGCAGACCTCTCCTGCCTCGCCCGCTGCTCCCCTCAGCAGTGTGTTTCAGTCAATCTGCCTGTTCTGCTCCCCACTCTTTTCTGATGAGTCCTCTCACCTCCCCTGCCCCACACTTTCGGCCTGTACCCCAGCTCTTGTATGCATAAATAAATAAATCTTTAAAAATTTTTAAAAAAAGAAAAATTATCCAAATTTTGGATGTCAAGTATGACTTCTCATGGTAAACTAGAACACAGTCTAGTTCAAAGCTTGTCTATTCTTCAAAGAGGATTAGTTTTGTTTGATTTACTTTTTAATATTGACAAAGTTCCAGATTCTATGCAGTTAGATGTTAACATTTAGAAGATTGCTAAATTGCAAATGACTTTTGTCAAGTTGAGATTCAAAAGATTTCTGTGCAATAAAAATGATAATCCCAAGGGCTAACTTTTATGGTCCTGGAGGATATTTAAACAGCTTTGTATTGATTTGCAATGTCATTTCAGTTTTTATTTTTGAGGTTATACATATTTTCATCTTTCCTATAAACCATTGAACTAGTTTAACCTTTGGCCTAATTCCTCATTAGCGTTTTTGACACCAGCTTTCCTTAGGTTTTTTGAGCTATATTTTTTACTTTTAGAATATTACACTTTGATAAACTGATTACCATCTTCTCAAGCTCAGTAAAAACAGAAATATCCACCTCCTTCAGAGAAAGGCTCACTAATCAGGTTTACAATTAATATTTGTGGGACCTAGAAAATATTAAGAATGAAGGTCTATATGCAATAAGATTAAATCCTTAAAAGTTGTACATCAAATTATAGGCTATTAAATGAAATAGATTCTAACATTTTACTTTGACAAATATTCCTTTCTGATAAATACATTGAGAAATTACATTAAACTTTGGAAATTTTATTACTGAATGTTAGCAAGTTAGTAAAATGAACAAATTAAATTATCATAACATATTTAGGTATTCTATTGAAAATAGGAAAGAATTTGGATGAATAATAAAAACATAAATTACAACTATATATTTATGTATATAATTTGTTTTCTGGACTTCCCTCTTATCAGCAAAATTACTCATTATGTTGTATAATCAAGGCTTTCACAATATTTGTAACCTATTGACAGTGATACCAAATTAGTCAACATTGACTGAATCATCATAGTGCTTAAATAAGGTTTATTGTTCTAATTCAGATTTGAAAAATTTGTATGGATTGCTTGCAAGTTTATAAAGCAAAACTTATACTTAAAATCTTTCTATAAATATTTATGTTCAAATATTATAGTGGTGCTAATTTTTGAAAAACTAATACTCCACACAAAATATTTGATGGTACAGTTTTATTATACAGTTTATATTATGCTTATATCAAGATTTTTTACCATCTTATAATGCAATAATTAGAGCAATATATGTTTCTTGACTTATTTCCATGCTAGGATATTATAAAGAAAGTTTAAAGTAAGAATTGGTAGCTCACTCAATTTTTTCAACTCTCTTGATCGAGATCATGTCTTGAATCTATATAAGCCAGTAAACAGTCTCTATAGAAAAGTTTCAGTATTATTTGTATGCAAATTTTCTCCTTTACACTTATGCAAATAACATCTTAATTTCTTCATATTCTATTAGGAATTCAGCTTTGTTGCATATTTTCTAGGCAGCTTTTTAGCATAGAAAAATAATTTTCTTAGTTTTTTGATAATGTATTTTAAAGTGTCTAAAATTGAAGTAGCCAAACTTAAATTTATTTACCTGTATGTTTGCTAAGATTATCAGTGGCAATCACAAGTTTATACCCGGCAAGATAGAGAGAACAAATTCAAATTGATTACATTTTCTGTCAAAGATCATATTTTACTCACTTTTTTGTACTTGGTATTTAAAAGATTGTCTTAACATTTTTAATATTCTATCCAATTATTTACAACAAGCCTGGTGGAGATTTTCTTATACAATGTGAGCATTTTTTGCAATTTTTTAAATACAGCACATGCAGATTAATTTTCAACATCACCTGTATAAAACTACTGATGCTAACAGAGTTCAAAAAGATGGCAACAAGAGTTGGATTTGCCTCCTCCAGGCACTCACGACTAAGTTGCTGTAAGACCCCTGAGAGGAAAACAGATGACTGAGCACACACTAACAGGAATGGTCTGCACAAAGGGGTAGGAAAACCTTTAGGTGAATTCTCTTTATAGTGTGTGATAACCAAAATCAATCAGAAATAGCTCTACTTATGTCTTGTAAAGTCGACCTCATATTAAGAAAGGTAAAATAGAGATGGACATGTATTATGATTAAGGGTCTAATAGAACAAGAAACAAAACACTCATAAATAGAAGTGCACAAAATGATGGAATCAATTAGTAATCTGCTGGGAGAACTGTCGTAAGATAGTTTTAGCTGCAATCCTCAGGTTCCAAGGCGATAGAGAGCAATTTGTTTTGCCTGAATGGAGTACCCAGATCCTGTGGTGATGTAGACAAGGGTTTCTTCATCAGTACACATGACAGGAGAGGATGGAATGGTGGAGAAGTTCCTGAAAGGAAAATAGTATGGCATATTTAAGAAAGGAGAAAGTGTATCCTTAAGCAAAAACATCAGCTAAAAATAGATTCAGACATGATGAGCTTCAAGACTGGAGCTTCTTATTGGGGCTCAGGCTCCCTGGGTCAGCAGCCTGGGCGCATGAAGATGATTGTCGTGGATCCCTCGCTACCTCCTCACCCCCGCAGATTGCCCCGCGGTGGTTTGATCCACTGTCTGCTGCGTTCCTTTGGCTTCTAAAGTGCTTTATGACCATTGAAGTTGCCGGGCTAATTCTGAGCTGTGGTCGTGACAGCCAGGTAGCCGGGTGTTAGGGAGGAGCCTATGACTGCGCTTCAGAGCTACGTGGAGCTTACCCTGGAAGAGCTGCTCAGGGTTGTTGCAGCATTGCCTGAAAATGTGAATCCAAGTCTTAGTCCTTCTGCTTTTTCCTGGACAATGGTGATATGTGCAACTATTATTGGATTTTTTGGTGTTCTCTTTGTTTTTGTGGAGTTTTCAATTTGTTATAACGTGGGCTTATGTGAAAAGGAAGAGAGAAAAGTTTGCTGTAAAACTTTCTACACTAATTGAAAAGCAATGTAAACTACTTGAAAAATTGAGCCTTGTTCAAAAAGTATGAATCCCAGAATCATCTTTAAAGATGACCCATGTCATCTCGGGGGCCTCCCTGATGGCACAACGGGTTGAGCGCAGCACTATGAAGCTGTCCAGAGCCACTGCAGCATGAGCTCGATACCCGGCCAGAGAGATTCCCACATGGCGCACCAGACCTTTCCTGTGTAATCCGCTGCTCCCCTCAGCAGTGTATTTCAGTCAATCTGCCTGTTCTGCTCCCCACTCTGTCTCTGGTGAATCCTTGCCCCACCCCACACCTCTGGCCTACACCCCAGTTTGTATGCATAAATAAATAAATCTTTTAAAAAAAAAGGATGTCATCTCAGGCCTCCCTGGTGTTGTAGGGGGTGAAGTCTCAGCACTATGAAGCTGTCAGCAGCCACTGCAGCATGAGTTCAATCCTGGGCCAGGGATCTGACCCACATGGCGCAGCAGACCTCTCCTGTGTTGCCCACCACTCCCCTCTGTAGTGTACTTCAGTAGATCTGCCTGTTCTGCTCTGCCTGTTCTGCTCCCCACTTTGTCTCCAGTGAATCCTCTCACACACCGCCCCCACCTCTGACCTACACTCCAGATCTTGTATGCATAAATAAATAATTTTTTTTTAAAAATAAAGGATGTCATCTTGGAGGAGGAAGAGTCTACAGAAGTACAAAGCTTGGAGACTATATATGAAAAGTTGAACGGGTCTAAATCTGACTTAAGCATGAAGTGCTTACTCTCAATAGTTAAAAGAGAAATCTAAACATTCCAAAAAATGATGAATTGATAGTGGATATTCCTAAATGGATACACTCCTTAGAGGATGAATCAAAACTCCTCAAATCATAAGTAGCTGAAGTCAAAACTACCTTTAAAAGAATTCAAATGAAGGAGGATTTCAGGTAACTATAAAAGATTACATGAGTGATGATTCTCAACTTCAGGCAAGCCAGAGACAGCTTTTCAAGAGACTGAAAATGGAAAGAAGATGTGAGTGAATTTAAATAGAAAATAACATTTGAAGACTCCAGAGTACATGCTGAACAAATTCTATATTATAAAGAAAGGCAGATCAAGTCTCTTGCTAAAGATGAAAGGTTGAACTACTATGCTTGGGGAAGATATTACAGATAATGCTAACTTGGAACTGGAAATAAAGGTTGAGTCAAGAAATAATAATAACCAAAAGAAGCTTAAGCAACAGATTCCTTTTGCTAAGTTAAATGCTTCTTAAATGAAAAAAATCCTTCTTTAATGCTTCTAAATGCTTCTTTAAAAATCCTAAAGGAGAAAGAAATCAAATTTACACTCAGTTATCTGAAGTAGATGGAACAAATGAAGAGCTATACTCTGTAAGCTCCAGACTGAACAAGTATCTTTGTAGTCAGAAAATACAGTTTGAAAGTGAGAATCAAAACCTTCAGCAAAAACTTGACATAATGATTCAACTGTTTCTGGAGACTGCATGACACTTCAAGGAAAATTAATAGAAGAGGGAAACTACCAGTTAGAAAAAGAGGAGAAACTTTCCATTGGAAATGAAAAGACCAGCCATGCTCCTGCAGAGTAGAGACCTGTAAAAATTGAGTGAAATCTCCTGGGGGAAGAATTGGCAAGAACCAATCATTCTTATCAAGAGCAGATTATTTCCTATGAGAAAAAAAACACAAAGTTTGGCAGCTGAAACTGCTCAAAGAATCCTTGATAATTTAAAGAAAGAAGATGCTTACCTCAGATGAAAATTAATTGAAATACAGTATAAATGTGAACTTTTAGAAGAAAGATGCACTTGATATTCCAAATATAGTTCTTGGCAAGGAGTATTCTCCATATGGTACCCTAACATTGAGCTTGACCTTCATCAGAAATGAATTCTTTTTCTCCCCTTAAGTTTCCTTGGAGGTTCCATTCAGACTATTACCTTTGTGTCCAGGGAAAGGGGGAAGAGGTTCAAGAGGTCCAAGAAGTGCTCTTGATGATAAGATCACAAAGAAAGAGGAGACTTAGCTATGATGGGTTAACTGATCCTCATAGAACACCTTCTGACACTGGGAGCCATTTTCCTCCATGGAAAAAGGTAAGACCAACCATATCCTGATCCCACTCTTCTTCCACAAAGGCAAAGGAGACTTTATTCTAAATTTGGTAAACTATCTGGACCAGTAGAACACAGAATTTTAATATAGAATCTTTGAATGAAGCAGATGGGCCAACGTCTTTAGAAATGAAATTCAGCAGAAATAATAGCAAAGAGGATCTCGATAATTTACATGTCCCTGATTCATCTCTCCCCACTAAAAGTGAGGCAGTTGGTCCTGCCTTTCTTTACCCATACATTTTCCTCCAATTTGAGATTCATTTTTTCTGATGGATGCCAGGTTTTATTCATGAGAAGAGGTTCTCCTTTCTCCTGCCTTCTCCCAGAAGCATGTATGGTACTTCCTGAGAATATTTTCCTACACGAGATTTCCCTGGTCCACCACCTCCTCTATTTGCAATGAGAAATGTCTACTCATTGAGAGATTTTTTTTCATTATCTTCCCCCAAGTGTTGGATTACCCCCACCCCACATCCTGAAAGTGAAACTGAGTCCCTTCAGGATTGATTCTGCCTTCAAATGAGCCCTACCGAACATCCAGATCCACAAGAATCTTGGCAATATTTTTGGTCTCTATCCAAAAGTAATTTGGAGTTCAATCTCACAGTTAATTCACTGCTGGTCTTAAGTGATGATGCTTTTGCTAAATGTAAACTTAATGGAATTATAATTCTTAGGACAGTATCTTGTAAAAAAGTTGATTTAAATATAAAACTAAAGGTATCATTTATTGAGTACTTAACTAGCTGCTAGGCAC
This sequence comes from Scalopus aquaticus, assembly GCA_004024925.1. Taxonomy (NCBI): domain Eukaryota; kingdom Metazoa; phylum Chordata; class Mammalia; order Eulipotyphla; family Talpidae; genus Scalopus; species Scalopus aquaticus. The sequence goes on from PVIJ01002936.1 coordinate 85,170, forward strand.
TATTCTATCATTTCAACTAATACATGACTTAATGATTTGAGGCAAAACTGTTATTAACATTTTCTAGATGAGGGAATGGGGCACTGAGTGGACACCTAACTTGCCCATGACCATCTGGTTCATGAGTGGCAGAACCAGCTTCAGGCCCTGGCAGCTGAGCCCTGGAACTTGTTCTCAGCCAGAATGGATCCCTGGGAAGATACAGGTGGAGCTGCAGGATGTCCCATTAAATAGGTAAAAGCAGGGCCAGAGAGGCCAGTTTAGATTTGAAGTGAAAAAAATAAGGACCCTTAAAGAATAAGGGAATGACAAGATATAAAAAGGGTTATGAAATACTAATCTTAAAAATGTGTATAGAATAATTTAGAGGGGAGAAAGCCTGGAGTTTTGAAAGTCCAACTGAAGGTTTTGATCACACATGGGTAATGGGGATTTAGACCTGGTCAAGGCAAATACACTGACTGTCCTATGTACAGCTTTTTCACACGGCAATCAAATGTTTTTAAAAACCCAACTCCATGAAATGCAGTGATTCAATTACTGAATTAAGATTTTAAAGCTTATTGGTGCACACAAAAAAAATTATCTAGCATAAGAGGTTAATGGTTCTAGGCAGTTTTAGGTTTCATTTCCTCTATGAAGTCTTGACCCAGCTAGATTCATTTCCTTCTTTGAATAATAATAAGTCTTTCAATTATAATTATCATTATAATTATCTTTGGATCATTGTCCTGAATAAATTTCTTTTGTTGTTTTCTGTACATCTTTTCTCACAAGATTGCATCATCTGGGAGCACAAAAAAATGATTCCAGACTCATATTATTCATATTTCACATGTAAACACACAAACACATATATCTGCCTCCTGGCAACTCACAGAAATGGTACTTATGGCATATGCCATATACTCCATGGTCTATAAGCACAATTCTTTGCCCATGGTAGTCACTCAGTAAACATTTAAAGTCTGTGTAATATAAGATGCATATGAAGGAAGAAATCACCAGGCCTTTGTGAATGCATTAATGTAGGTGATAAGGTAATAAAATTGAATGAAAGAAAACCTGTAAGTGTCAGATTGCTTCAGAGAGAATGGTGCACTAGTGCATTGTCCTTACTTAGCTTTTGGTAGTTTCTCTTTGCTTTGTTTCCCCCACTGTTTCTCCTACTTTCTCATTCTTCTCCATAGAGTTCAAGTTTCAAGTGGAGGATTGGACAGAGTGATACATTCCACATTCTCTGCTCCTTTCTAATTTAACACTACACAATCCTGTCATGTCAGTGAATGAAAATGAAGAAATGTTGAGGGTTCTTTTTTTTAAAGATTTTATTTTTATTTATGCAAACAAGGTGGGATACAAGCCAGAGGTGTGGGGAGGTGAGAGGGTTCACCAAAGACAGAGTGGGAAGCAGAACAGGCATATGGACCGAAATACACTGCTGAGGGGAGCAGCGGGTGAGGCAGGATAGATCTGCTGCGCCATGTGGGAATCTCCCCTCCTGGGCATCGAACTCATGCCATAGCTGCCAACAGCTCCACAGTGCTGCGCTTAAACTGTTGTGCCACCAGGGAGGCCCTTCGAGGGTTCTTTTTCATAGAAAAATTTATTGTATGTGTGCCTCTGGCGAAGTGTAAATCTTTCAAATGACAAATCAGGCTAAAAGTTTATCTCAGATTAGGTTATGCCTAAATTAGGTTGTGTCTAGAATTAATTCAAAACTGTCATGATTTCAGATAGGAAAACAATCATTTGAAAAAGTTCACTTTTTCTGAATGGGAGAGTGATTTTAACTTTTTTTCCCCACTAATTCATTAGGCAATGAGAAATTCCATCAAAAGCTTCTCTGTAGCATGTAAGAGATATTCTCGATGGAGGAATAGACCAACCTATATTCAAATTTAAGAGAAATATTAATATTTATAGCATACACTATTTCTCAGTTTCCCTTAGTGACTTGCAGATATTGTATATTTTGAAAATACCTCTGAATCTGCAAGTAGGGCTAGTAATCATAAAACAGATATGTGGTAGTACTAGGAAATGGCACTTGGTAAGACACTTGCATATCTGAGAGAAGAAATTTAACAAATTGCACTTTCTCTTCTATTTCACCATTTTTTTTTAATTTTTTTTTTCACATACAAGCTGGGGTACAGGCCAGAGGCGTGGGGCGGCGAGAGGGTCCACCAGAGACAGAGTGGGTAGCAGAACAGGCAGATCAGAAATACACTGCTGAGGGGAGCAGCGGGCGAGGCAGGAGAGGTCTGCAGCACCATGTGGGACTCTCCCCGGCCGGGCGTCGAACTCGCATTGCCGCTGCCGGCAGCTCCACAGCGCAGCGCTCAACCGCTGCGCCACCGGGGAGGCCCCTATTTCACCATTTTTTAAAAAGTATTTTTTTATGAAGATAGCATTGGTTTATAGCACTGTCTATGATTCAGAATATGAAATCCCACCTCTTCAGGTGTATGTTACCACACTGCACACACCACCATTCTTGATCACCCAAATCATCCCCATCCATGGAAGTCAAGTCTGTTTCAAACTCCAGCAGCAATACAAGACATAAACCTTTATCTCTACAATAGAAGTTGTTTTTGTTTCAAAGACTCAGGGCAAAAGGTATGAAGGAGACTTCCCTGGAGTGTTTGTGGGATGTGAAGACTCCAAAGTGCTGAACTCACTCTTTAATTCCTGGTTAAAGTCAAATACTGATGACCCTTAGTGACTGAGACTTAGCTCTTTTTATTTGGTGAGCTACTTCCTACAAAAGCATGGGCAAAAGCAAATACTTTGGCATTGCAGGACATTCTGCTGTCACTTTATGAAAATGAGAGAATAAAAGAGAGACAGAGGGAGACAGAGAGAGACAGAGAAAAGCATCATGGATAAAGGAAGAACAGGCATTTAGAAATAAAGCTCTGCTTTAAAATGTCCAAATAATTTTCTTTCAAGTTTCTTTCCAAACCTCTTTTTCTGATTTTATTTGGCTTCAAATACAAGAGTACATTTTTCAAAATTGAGATTAACATGATTTAAAAGTAATTTTTTTTGGTAACTCATCTATGGCTATTTCACATTATATCTGCTCTATTCTAATCACTATTCTAGTTGCTGGGGGTAAAAGTGCAATGCTTTGATCTTGGAACGGATACATGCCATTGTCTGGATTATTTATTTGTCCAACTGTAAATATTTCTGTAGGCCAAGTGCCTTGGGAGCAGAGAAGGCTATATTAGACAAGCAGGGCTAGTATCCATTCCCAGCAATATTTCTCTCTTGTAATGGGAATTAAATTCAATTCCCTATATTAATCTGCATTCATTTTATGACCGTTGATGACCTTGAAACCGTGAATAATCACAATTCAACTGGGGGGTTAGAGCACTCAGCTGGGATTCTTCTTGAATAATATACTGAGGACACACAAAAGAATAAATTCAACCCAGTTACAGTCAGATATTTCCAATCCTCATGACTACCCCCATAGCACACAACTTCTTATTCTGCTGGATGAATCAATGGATTATGTGTGGCTTTTGATAACTTGCATCATTACTCCTTTCTGTTTATGGGTAAATGGTGGATTGAAAAAAGTCACAATTAAGACTGAAGATAGCAGCACGAGGCTTTAAAATGAATATGAATAACATAATTTGTTAACTCTATGTTGTCATGGACTTACTGTTTATAGCTGTATCACAGAGTACAAGGTATGACTATGTTTCAGAGTTTAGGCTTCACCGCCCAGACAACATGCCAAGGAGTGCTGGCCCATGAAGACCTTCTAGAGTGATGAAAAATAATGAAGTCAGGAGGAAAAAAAATCAATAACATTTATTCCAAATCGGTGAAATCAGAGGATATAGTAAATCGCTGTTTTCTTCGTTGAAAATATATTTAATATATCTAAGAAACTTTATTTGAATTAGAGTAGAAAAATCTCATTAAATGTTCTTTCTATAGGTCCTGAAACACAATTAGTGTTAACTGTAGACAAAGAATATATAGATATACTCCTTCAAGTAGTGAAAAGTATGTTCACATTTATTATGCCATTTATCTTCATAACAGTCCCCTTGAGATACAGAAGGTTTGTTATTATCATCTCCTTGGAAATAGGGAGAGTGAGGGAACAATAGGTTAAATGAATAAAGGAAAGAATAAATTGAGCTATAGCTTCAAAGTCCTGCAAAATGAAATCATGCTTAGTGTACCATTTATTTTTAGAAATACTGGTTTTCCAGGTGTTTTAAAGGCAATAATTTATCCCCTTAGACTTTATCTGATAAATTGTAAAATATAGTGGTTTTTTTAATTACCCCAGAGGCTCATGTTTTATTTCTAGAGATATACTGCATGTAAGAAAATAATGCTGAAATGATATGTATCTAAATATTAATAAGATTTTGGTCAATCATGAACATATAAGAAAACTCAACGATGTTTATGCATGAATACTTGAGTAATTAATTTATGGATAAATGTCAAGAATGAAATTCACAGTAAAGCACTCCCAGGATGCTTTAGTATTCTAAACATACCTCACAATCATTCCCTTTCAAAAGTGTCATATTGAGAGATTTCATGAGGATGTAAAGCAGTTGTGTACAATTCGGATCACTTTTATAACCTTAGCTGAAATGAAAATATTGGCAGGGGGTAGTCCAAAATGCTTTAGTTATAAAAAGAAACAACGAAAACCCAGACAATAAACAAGACAGTCTCTAAACTTTGCCTTAAATAGACTGCCTGCTCTTGTGACTAACCCGTAAGGGATGGTTTAATATATGTCCTCACCTAAGGGGCTTTTGCCACAGAGCCTTGAGTTCTGGTATTTGGCTCAGCCCTTCATCTCCTCCCAGTATTGACATTATCTTTTCTTGTTAATCTTTACATATAAAAAGCTTTCAAAAATCTGTGCTAAGATGACAGAATTCTTTGTTTCCTTTTCTATTTTTTTATGAAGGTTGTGTAATTATAACTCAAATATAGGTAAGGCATAGGATTCTCCATCTCCTGAATATATTTTCTGGGCAGGAATCCTGTAAATATGCACCTTTAACATGTAAGGGGGCCATTTTCTGTCTTCTGCTATGTTTGACTTTGTTTTGCAGAGCACCTACTTAAATGTGAGTTCACACAGAGGAGTACACTGATAAGAACTAAGTCACACTAATCTGGTCATAAGTCTCCATCCACCCCCCCCCCCCGCCCAACCTAAAGTGACCCACTGTGCCACTGCAGCCTAACCCATTACCTCCTTTAGTTTTATTCACAGCCTGACTTATTTTCTCATGAGCTTGGACGTATTTCTCTTGTGAGAATTTGCACACTGCTCTCTGTACTGAGGTACTACGGGCTCCGAGCTGCCCCCTCAATTACCCATCATGCTGCAGAATAACTTGAACTTACCCAAAGAGTGTGCTGTAGAAGTGTTCTAGTTGAAACGGAAGGGTCCCTGGAGTGAGGAAAAGCACTTCCAGTGTCTGCCATATTGCCTGAGTAGCTCAGCAAATGTACCACATAAACTTTGGTTACCTTTTTCTTTCCTCCTCCAGATTGTTGGTGTCAGCTAAGCTACTGTCCAGTTATGGAGTGACATCCCCTGCATTAGCATAAATAACTCAGAGGGAAATTTTTTAACTTCTGTGTCTGGGCTCAATGATCACGCTACGGATGCCACTGAGACTCAAGCCCACGTGCCTTATGCGCTGTTGACCACTCACACCACATGCAGCTCATTTTTTTAAACAAGCTTTCACTTGCTGTCAAGACAGAACAAAGAATCTTCGGTTCTCCAAGGCACTTGAATGTCTCACTAATGCTTTCTTAAATTTGGTTTTGATAAGAATAATTCTCCCTTTCATAGCTGTCAGTGAAAGTACCGTGATAAAAATGAGGGTGTTAGTGAATGTAATACTGGCGATACGTTCTGATCTGAAGTGAGTTGGCTTTACATGTCTCCGAGCCTGCGGTGTCTCTCAGAGTCAAACGCAGAGTCAGATGGCTGAGTGATTTGCCACTTTCATAAACCCTTTTTGTTCTGACGAAACTGTTTTGATTAGGGCCAGACCTGAATATTGGAAGGGGTATGGTGTGAGTAACAAAACAGAGGGGTTGATCAGGACCTCTGGAGTCATATCATTTTGGTCATTGGTCTCAAATTCATTAATATTTTGAGGGCAATTTTCTGTCTTCTGCTATTTTTGGCTTTATTTTGCACAGCATATAGTCCGTGTGAGCTCACACTGAGGCACACACTCAATGGTACTAAATTACACGAATAAGGTCATGAGTCTCCATTCACCCCCCAACCTAAAGAGCCCCTCCCTGTGCCACTGCTGCCTAACCCATCACCCTCCTTAATTTTATCTGTAGCCAAGTCGCTGACTTACATTTTCTCATTTTCTTTTTCATTTAGTTTTCTGTTTATTAGCTGGTACCCCAGGAGGACAGGGCCTCTGCCACCTAGAAAACTGCCTGAACAACTATTGTCATAAAATAAGTATTTTATTTTCAATATTCATTTATCTACCCTAAGATAGATAAATGAATATGTAAGTGAACAAGACTACAAATGTTAAGGTTTTCCTCTTCTGGAAAGAAAGTAACTATTGCCAGGCCAATATGTTTAATTTAGTTTAGAATTACAGGGACAGCTCCAAAAAAAATAATGAATAATCTAGCTCCTGTTATACTCTGTTACACTTTGATTGATCCTGAAATCAGGAAAGGGAAAACAGAACTGCCCAACTTCCTACATTTCTTCAAATGTACTCTATACTAGAGCTATACTACATCTGTACTACAATTAAATAGACATTACTTAAATCAATCCGTAAAATTTAAGATTTGACAATACTGCTTCTTTTTAGCCTAAATTTTCAAGTATAAGTTGATAGATCTACTCTTACCAACCTGAGCAAATTCCATAAATAGACACTACAAGATAAGTCATGAGAGAACACTATTGGTTCTTGGAGATGGACACCAAAAAAAAAAAATCTATGCTACCCTGTACCTTTCTATATTGAGCTAACATTTCTTGAGTACCTTGAATTAGATTCTGTTCTGAAAACTTTATTTCATTTAACCTTCACAACAACCCTGTGGGGGAGGCACTATCATTACCCCCATTTTAAGGACATAAAGACAAAGGCTGAGGAACTTGCCAAACATTACATAGTTTGAAAATGGTAGTCTGTAGCAGAGTCTAGGCATGCTGACTCCAAAAACCCTACTCTTAAACACTGCAATGTTTTGTGTCTCTTTGTAATGTAATAAATAAAAGTCAACCCAAAGCAAAACAGTCAATAGAAGTGGTTAAAATGAATAATGTAGCTGAGCATAGCTTTTATACAGATCAAACTGTTTTCAGGGGTTGCCTATGTGATATAATTATATTCCTTTCGCTGTCTGTGCCTCCATCCCATCCATTGTTACCAGTATCAGTGTTGGTTATTTGTTAAAGATAATGAAAAGATCATGTTAATAGCTAACATTAATTAAGCAGATGTTAACTATGTACTATACCAAATGTATTTCATCCGATCCTCACCACGATCTTATTTTTCTCCACAGTTTACAAATTGACTAGCTGAGGGCTAGATGTTTAAGTGATTTGGAAATTTGTTCAGATAGTTAACTGTATAAAAGGACACCCTAATCTAATTGCTCCAGAGCCAGACTCTTGGTCACTGGGATATCTTATTTAGGAATCTGTCACATGAAGGAAATACATTCATTTTCCTTGGAGAAAGCCCATATATCTTGAAGTCATTGGATAAATTCAAATTTAAACGTCTTTCTTTTTTCTTCTCTCTATAAATACCTTTGTGAAAATAAATTCATGCCCAGGACCTAAATTAAACTAAAGTGGCAAAGAAAATGAGGACACTAGTGTAAAAATCTACTTTCTGCTTTGTAAATAGTGAATTTTTGTGGGACTCTGCTTCTCAAGGAGAATTCTGGATTTATTAGCTGAAGATGGAAACCTTTATTCCCTTACTTGAAAAGAAAGCAGAACAACAAGAAGGAAAAACAGAAGACAGAATTTTGCAAATATCTTGATGTTTGATATAACAGAATGCATTTATTTGCCTTTGCATTGCTATCTTTCTCAGGTGATCTCAGGTGATCTGAATGCTTATTTTAGGCTGTTTGAGGCCCTTTGATGTTTCAGACTCCAGAACCCCGAGAGGAAAAGAGGATTTATAAAGCACTTGTATTACAGTAGATTGACATATTATGCATTGTCCTGTGCTTCACTTTGATGTGCATTAAACACACCAGCTGGAGAATAGCCATGTACCCATCAACTCCTGCCCCAAATGTGATCCAGAGTCCATCTGTAGTATACCTCTGGAAGATACATTGCCTCTTTTAGATGTAGGTATCTCCAGGTGCACTTATGAGTTCTCATAGCACCCCATTTAATTTTATAGCATTTACCCTTCTAGTCTGAGATATTTGTAAACTTATTCTTTTTATATCTGCCTTCCTCCTTTTCCTGCGAATTGTGTTAGAGACCAAAGAACTTGACTTAATCATAGTTGTTATAAATTAATAATCAAAGGCTATAGTTGCATGGTTTAAAAAAGGAAAAGAAGAGGAACATTTGATTTCCGGAGGAAAACCAGTGAATGCATTTTATGTTTTAGAACTTTGGTGGAAACATCAATAAGTAGGAAAATTTAAAACCAGGTTTAGAACGCTTTATTAATAATTCTAATTCTACTGACACAAATATTGGTGTGGCAGCTATCAACCATTGAGTTAAAAGCAATTTTACTTTAGAAATATTTGCTACAGGTAATTCATTTGTGTTGTAAAGAGTTTAGAATTTTAGGTTTGAAAGCAATCCAAATTATATCAAATATCTTAATTATATAGGTGAAAGTGGTAGGTATTTAAAGTCACATTGTTATTTAGTTTCAAAATTGAAATAAGAAATAAGTGTAGTCTTATTAACCTCAGTCCCCTGCCCAATAACTGGAAGATATCACTTAGTTCCATATAGTTACTTCAGCCAGTAAGTGCCCTCTTTGGCACTAGAAACTGACATTGATGAACTTAAGCAGAAATTTACAGAATAATTACAGGAACTTTGAAATAAAATCACTATGAATTAGGCTGCAATTGGGTCAACTGATTGAAATTCAGAGGTTAGTCAAGACTCCACTTGTCTTCTGACTGCAATAAGTTTTCATTCTTACTGGCAAACTGGAATAGCAAAGTGGAATAGAAGGACTTAACTTGGTTCCTTGTACCAGTTTCCTGAAACCACTTTCTTCAAAGTACAGTCAGGCAGGTCACTAGTCACAAGTCAATTTAGGGAAGAAAATAATTAGACCCAAAGTAGTTTATTGAGCTGACAAACTGTATGAGAAATCTCTGGCAAGTGTGCCTACATTGATACCTTTAGCTGATTTCAAATTATATCATTTCTTCTTTTGTTGCATAACCTTCACGTCTATTTGAAGCCATGTTTTGAGACATTTACAGACATAAATATCAAAGTTCTGAAGTTCTTTAAGCTTCTAATACCATGTTAATATATGACTCTTGGAAGTCTGGAGACATTAAAGAATTGACAATAAGATATGAAGGAAATCAGCTCCATCATCTATTTAACATTCCCCATGCAAGGATGTTACTTGTTTTAAGCAAATGAGAATGATGGTGTTTATCTGACAAATAGAAAAAACTACTTTGCTGAACGAATGTCCATAAGAAAGCTAGAGAATCAGTTTCAGAAAATAAACCAACACTAAGTGGTAAGGAATCAGGAAATACGGTCCTGTTCGAGCTGCGGATACTTTTAACATCTCTGCAAGATGCTCAATATTTCTATGGTAAGATCTCCCACTGCGCCTGCATCTTTGCAGATTTTAGGTCTAAGTTAAAGCATTTCATGTACTGGTTAATCTACAGAGCTGGGGGCAGTGATAGCAGGATCCTTCAGTAGTTGCAGATGGAACTCTCATCACTTGAATCAGAGGAAATCTTCCCAAATACGATGGATGCTAGGATAATGAATGGTAGGATCTCAGGTAGTAGTAGGTTAAAGAGGTCCACTGTTCATTACAAAAATCTCCAAGAAATAAATACAGTGGAATTGGTGCATATCCATGTTTATGACTGTCACAAATGTGGATAAAGCAAACTAAGAGCTGACTAACTTCTTTGAAGTGAAAGTTTATTAATTTCTGTGATCAAATTTATATTGTCAAACATTTTAAGTTTCAAACAGTATTTCTGTTTCTGACAAGTTAAGTAAGGAAAGTCATAATCTCTCTCCAGGCAGGCAGTGTTAATAGTTGGGTGGGTTTTTTTCTGTGCTGGGAGAGAGATTTTAAAGGCTTCTCCAACTGAATTACTTTGATGTAGTGATAAGGAAAGGCTCCATAGACCCTTTATAATTTTAATTTTGATATTGTCAGAGTCTTAAAGTTCCTTTAAAAATATGAGTTATTTCTGAGAACTGCTTTTAAAAATCATAAAAACTTGTTATGATAACAAGGCAGTAGAATTCAACATCTATTTTTAATAGAAGAGGGAGACAGTCACAGCACTCACCACTTATGATGAGTTCAATGTCACTCTGTTAGGATTTAAAATGCATTTTTATTGCCATTTGTCATGTCATCAGTTTCAAAGGTTAGAAAAACGATGTATACGATGCCCCTATCTTTGCCTTGTCTCATTTTCTCAATGTAATGAAATGTGAAAATGGCAAGACAGTGGGATCAAAGAACTGTGTAAAACCTCATCACAACCAACCAATAAGCCTCTTAATCAAGAGGAATGTACGCAGGACACAGCACAGCCAAACTGGGAGCCAGCGGCCGGCGGTCACATAGCAGGGGAGGACTAGGGAAATCTAAAAATGAGTTGTAATCTAATTTTGATTGACGCTAAATGGAGAATGACACAAGGAAATTCAGGTGCGGAATATTATAGGTTGCAGTTTCTCTTTCTTCATTTCCTACACTGAAGCTTCAGTATAGATTTTAGGCTTATCAAAAACATTGATAACTAACAGAGTTTATGATTAAACTAATATTCCAGATTCATAGCATAAAGATCATTCTTACATTACAAAAAAAATCCGCTATCATTTTCATTCTTCTATTTTCCTTCCATATACAATAATTAACATTTAAATTAAGTGCCTACTATGATCACATACTAAACACATAATATTAAGCTATATAGCTCAGTAATTAATTCAGCTTCCTTATAATGATTTGAAATGCCAATTTGGTAAATGTGTCCCGGCTGATTATATTGGAAGCAATTTGATGTAATCAGCCAGCTAAGTGACTTATCTCCACCTGGCATATTGCTACTTTCTTCCTCCTGCATCAGGCACTACTGCCAAAATGAGCTATTTTTCCAGCTGCTTTGGTATTGATACCTCTGCCTACTCAGTTATAGAACACTTTGCTTCAGTAGACACTGAGGAGCACCTTAATCTTAGAAGAACAAACTGTATGGGGTTCTATATTTCCCAGAGTACTACACATGCCAGGAGATAGGGAAAAAAATCAATGGAGACAAAACTGCCTTACATTTTTCAAGCGGAGTATTCTTGGCAGTGGGGAGTAACTCACAATGAAGATGACTGAATGAAGCACAGAATCTGAACAGGAATGGGGACACAACCTACCACTAGTAGTTCAGTTTTGTAGCTTCTGTTCTATTCCTGTTATTTATACCACATGGTTATCTGCTCATCATTTCACTACTAATATTATAAACATTCATAGTTACCATGAATTCAGAGTAGTGACAACGTCATTTTATATTCTAGCTCAAGATTCTGCCCTGTATACAACTGTATACATTTAAGAGAGCATACAGCAATCACATAAACCAACTTTTCTTGCATATATTACAGAGGATATTAAATTCCCTATTGCATAATATAATCAAAAGTGTTTTACACAAAACATCTCTATTACTTCCTGTAATGCATTTGACACTTTATATATAACTTCTATCAGGTTCATATCATTTTGGATTTTAATTTTGCTTATTTAACAAATACTTTTTTGAGAAACTACTACATTCCAGAAACAATTCTAATAGCAGTAACTAGAGCACAAGCAAAGGCTCATAACATCACAAAGGTTACATTCTAGAGGGGTAGGTAGACCATAAACAAATAAATAAAATGTAAATTATCAGAGGATAATGAATGTTATGGAGCAAAATAAATCTTGTTGCGAGTAGAGGACATTGGAGTTATGGCTAAAGAAAGCCTTGCCAAGAATGACATCTGAATAAAGACTTGAAAGAGAAGGATTATATTTTGCATAAATCACATTTTAAGTTAGTAATAAGGAAATATATTGGTGTGGTTGGAGGTAAACTACATAAAATGTAGTAATTTAGGCATCAGATTATAAATATGATAACAATGTCATAAATTTGATGGAAGTCTCATTTTATTTTTTGAAGCTGATTGTGAAGCACCTGTAAACTATTAATCTAAATGTGAAATGTGAAATAAGAATGTAAAAGGACACACTATATGTTGTGTTCAAAATTTTAATCAAAATATGTTGCTGCAAGTTAATCAAACAGAAATTAGCAAATTTTAAAGATCGTGATAGGCGATAGTTTGAAAGATGCATACAGTATAGTATTATGAGACATGTTACTCATCATTAATATAAATCTAACATCAGAAATTTTAAAGATAATATTGTTATGGAAATGTAATATACAATAATAACAAGTGATGAATAATCAGCTTACATATAGCTTGGGTGAGTGGATCTGTGTATGGATCCTTAGAGCCGATAACCAAAATCATGGAAGTTAAGACATTGATGATACTTCCTTTTTAAGAACTATTTTAATAATTTTCTTTCTCACTTAAAAAAAAAGATAGCCTTCCATTTTATATTTAAAGGCATTAAAAGTCCAAGGCAAATTTTTTAAAAGAGTGCAGGCCAGAGGTATGGGGGAGTGAGAGGATTCACCAGAGACAGAAGTGGGGAGCAGAACAGGCAGATAGACAGAAATACACTGCTGAGGGGAGCAGTGGGCGAGGCTGGAGAGGTCTGCTGCACCATGTGGGAATCTCCCTGGCCAGGGATCAAACTGGTGCTGCAGTGGCTACAGATAGTTTCATAGGCTGAGACTTAACCCCTTGAGCCACCAGGGAGGCCCAGTCCAAGGCAAATTTGATTTGAAAAGATCATGCATATGAACTAGTCATCCAAAACTCATGAAAGAAGTCACTGAATAGCTCAGTAGGTCAAAAGAATAATTAATACACCTATGATTAAAATAAAGACTACTCCAGTGATTTACTTAGTTCTCAACATGTTAAAAATATTCTAATAGACAACTCATTGTGTTTTTCTTAGGATTCATTTTATCTTTATGATTATCCTACAAAATACCTTATAATCCAGCTATCACTGTTGGTACAATTCCCTAGGGTACAAACTCCGTTTAGCTTTTAAAATGTTAATCACCCATTCCTTGAATAGAAATGGAATACCTGAACATTAATTAACTAAAAGTTAGATTAGTTGATGAAAAAATTTAATTTAACATTAACTTTACTAATGATGAGATGCTATAAAAAGTATGTTCATATATTCAATGAGCAGAGACTTTAGTGGAGAGAAAAGATCTTTCTGCCATAGCAGATTTATTAAGTCACTGTAAATATTTTATAGATTCAGGCTCCAAGAATAGTAGTGATGACTTAGGTTCTTGTCTTTCCTTGCTCTTCAAGAAACCTTACAAAGCATCAAGGAGGGTCAAAGAGGGTAAGGGGTAATTTATAAAATACATCTTTTGCAAAATTGGAAAGCATGGACATTCTGGAAACTATGTGCGAATATGAAGCTCATAGAACCTTCAAGAAAAGTGACTGGGTGCATGGTGTATGGGAAGAATGACTGGAAAGTTTCAACATTAGAAGGAAATGATCTCTCTCATAAGGAGAGAGTCTTAAACAGAATAAGAATTTTAAACATTAAATTTAAAAATTTCCAAAGTAACTACATGTTCAAATAAAAAATAAATTCTGCCTTAATAAAATTCTTAGATATAAAGAAAAGTAAAATGAGGACTTGTGGAATAGAACTAATGTGTAATACTTGAAGGTAAAGTCATATGCCTCAAAGAGGGCATTATTTTAAAAAGAAAGAAATAAGTATTAAATAACTGAAAAGAAAATAAATACTGAAGATAAAACTAGAAAGTATTCTCATACGGAAGTATGAGAATGGAAATAAGTAGAATCAAAATAGAAAACTAATAATTTAGAAAACTGCAAGTAACAAATTGGAAATAAGTTAAATTGTGATTTCTATGGTTTTGCTTTTTATTTTGCGTATGTGTGAAATATGGAAGGGAGGTTCAGGGAAATAGAATAAAAACTCTCTTATAAATATGACACAGGGAAAAACAAGTATAGACGTGAAACAGGAAATAATGAGAAATATGAATTAGTTTGAGACTACTTTCCCTAGGTCTATTCATAAATTTGAAAATATTCCTGAAATAGAAAGTTTCCTAAAAAAAAATTGCACAGAAAAAAATCATACAATTTCTGAAAAAAATTAATAACCATGGATAATTAATAATTATTAGTCACAGATGACTTCTCCTGGAATGTTTAATATGTTATGCCATGATAATATGTGCTATCTCTAAACAAAGCACAATTACTTGGGTCCTTCAGGGGATAATAAGGTAAAATTATAAATCTTTCAAGGAAAATTGTTGGCGATTCAGAATTTCTATTTGTATACAAGGAGTCTCATTTCCTTTCTAAATGTTGACCTAATCTTAGTAAAAATTTTGGAGGGTGTAGTCAAAATCTTTAAATGCCAGGGAAAAAAGAGAATAGAACTAGGAAAACAAAATTTGCAAAACTTGGAGAATGATGTATTGACAGCTCATATAATTGATCTGAAACTTTTGTTATTAATTACAAATGTGAATTTTGAAACAGTTGGTAACTGAGCATCTACCTTGTGTAAAGTATTGTAACATTCTGTAGGGGAAATTAAAGGAACTAGAATTTTCTGACTGACCACATTTTAGAATCTAAACTCTTCATCATTACTAGTAGTGGAGGTCACTGGAATAAATTAGCTCAGTTTCGTTTATCTGAAATTTCTTTATTATATATTTATTGTTAAAGAATATTTTTACTGGGCCTGCCTGGTGGCGCAGCGGTTGAGCACTGCGCTGTGGAGCTGTCGGCAGCGGCGACGCGAGTTTGAAGCCTGGCCGGGGAGAGACCCACATGATGCGGCAGACTTCTCCTGCCTCACCCGCTGCTCCCCTCAGCAGTGTACTTCTGATCTGCCTGTTCTGCTCCCTACTCTGTCTCTGGTGAACCCTCTTGCCACCCCGCGCCTCTGGCCTGTACCCCAGCTTGTATGTATAAATAAATAAAAATCTTTAAAAAAAAAAAAAAGAATATTTTTGCTGAAAAGAGAATTCTGACATCTTAGCACACAGAATTTTTATTTATTTTAAATAGGTTAAAATTGTCATTGCATTTTTAAATTTTTTTCGGGTGAGAAAGCAGTTCATCAATTCATTTTTCTATTTCCCTGAATGTAATATTTCTTTTTCCCCTCTTGTTGCTTAAGCCACTGTCTTTGTCTTTGATATTCATTAGTGATTTCATTTTTTTGTCCCTTGGTGTACTTTATATTTATTATGTGCAGAGTTAGCTGAGTTCCTTGCTAATCACAAAATTTGTGAAAAACTCTTAAAATGTTTTCTGTTTTACTCCCCTTCTCTTCTTTCGAGATCTATTCACATGTATGTCAGACTACATTGTATTTATCACAGTTCACTGAGATTCTATTATTTTATTTACAACTTTGCCTCTGTCTTTAAATTGAATAATATCAATTGATCTAAGTTCAAGTTCATTGACACTTTCTTCTGTTGTTTCTAACAGGCTATTATGTCCACAAAAAATATTTATAATCGCTACTTTAAAGCCCTTGTATGATATTTCCAATATCTCTACAACCTTAAGGGGTTTTCTATTGAATATTTTTTTAAATGTCCTGACTATGTCACATTTTCCCATTTTAAATTCTAGTAGTTTAGTTTTTATTACATGTTAGATATTGTAGGGGAAATTTATAGAGACTTTGCACTTTTATTTTCCTCTGAAAGTGTTTATTTTGGTTCTAAAAGACAGATTACGTTGACCAAATTGCAGTTAGCCTGGAAGAATAGTGGTCAGGGATGTTTTTAATATTGATTTCATTTACTTTATTTTCCTATCCTACTTTCTGAAGTTGGAAAAGTCAGAGAAAATCACTCAAAACATAGTATCTCTAATGAAGTAAACATTTTTATAATTAATTAAAATTTACAGTCCTAATAATTTTATAGGTTTTAATAATTTCAGTGTATGTACTATGCGACTATATGTCTATGTACTATATGAAAGTGTTGCCCCCAGGTAATTTTAACTTAAAATAATTTCTAATATTCCACATGGCTAAGCTGGATTTTCTTTTTTTTTTTTTTTAATTCTTTTTTTTTTTTATTTATACATACAAGCTGGGGTACAGGCCAGAGGCGTGGGGCGGCAAGAGAGTTCACCAGAGACAGAGCGGGTAGCAGAACAGGCAGATCAGAAATACACTGCTGAAGGGAGCAGCGGGCAACGCAGGAGAGGTCTGCCTCACCATGTGGGATTCTCCCTGGCTGGGCGTCGAACTCGCGTTGCCGCTGCCGACAGCTCCACAGCGCAGCGCTTAACCGCTGCGCCACCAGGGAGGCCCTGGATTTTCATTCTTTTATGTGTAGTACTAAAATATTCACTGTAAAGTCAGAGAATTGTATTTTCTTACTTTACTTAGACATTAATTTAGTAAAAATGCAACAAAGTGCATTTGAAGAAGAGCTCTCTGTTCAAAATAATTCATTGAATGAATAGAAAGACACCAGAGCTTCAGGACACTCAACGCTTAAAACACGACATGAAATTAAAACACTATGAATCTAAAGGAAGGTTTTCCAGTAAAGTTTCATGTTTTAAAGTGAAAATAATTTAAACTAATTATAGATCGATTCTTGATAGCTCTTACGTGAAGACTTGGGTTTATTCGTTTTTAAAATGGAAATTTCAAGTGATATATATGTTATTTATGATCACTTAGCCTAGGGAGAATTTTGACTATATTTCATACCATTGTTTATCTTTAGTACTGATAATCTTATTCCAGTATCTTTACATGAAAGCAAAGCAAAATAGTTACCCATTTTTTGAACAAAATAGCAAATTACTACTAAAATAATGTGCTTTGTCTAAAATACTGATTTTTTAAAAATCCAATAATTAAAATATTCTTTTCTCACAGATGTGAGTTCCAATCTTGAAACTGTCAGCTTAAAAAAGTCAGGAGGCAATTAGAATTATAAAGTATGTTTATGTGAGATCAAAGAATTGCAATTCAGGGTATACAAATTTAGGGAGAGAAACCTAAAATGTAATGGGCCCCAAAGTGTGTGTGTGTGCGCGCACGCGCGCACATACACACACACACACGCACACACACACACACACACACATCAGGGAGTCTTAAGGGAAAAAAGAGAAAGATTAGATAAATAGTTAAAAGAGTTGATTAGTGTTAACAATCTTAAACTATTCTTAGCTATACATAATTGGTTACTAATTCTTGAGAAGAATGAAAAGCTGTCTTAGCTGATTCTATCCTTTGGCTAAAAGTTCATAATTATTAGTCTCAGATGACTTCTCAGTAGTTGCCTGATAATTTCTTAAAACATTTGCTTTTGGCCCTACTGAAAGGTCTTTGGCTGAGGCAGGTAATACAATTTTTCTGTAATGGCTCCCTGGCTCCATTTTAAAAATGATTTCACAGATGTCAGCGTTTCACAAAACAATTATAAATAAAATGAATATGTGAGGAGACAAATTTCCCATGCTCATCACTAAAGAACTTTCTGAGACCCTTAGACGTAGAGCTGAGGAACTGTCCTATAAAGTATTTTTCCTTCTTTGTCAGTCTCTGCTGATCTCTGCATTTCCCTCCAATTTTGCAAAGCACTGAAATAATTTAATATCTCTTTTTATCAGGGGCAAAAGCTGATCTGTGTATGACATATTTTTTCCTCTCCCTACTCCTTTTTCTTTTTCTTCTCCTTCATTTTTTAAATTGAGATTCATTCCCCTGAATATAGTCTAATAAATCATTAATGAACATTTAACCCTAACTGAGCCTAACAGTTTCTTTCTTCCAGAAGCTTGATTCCAGAACGTGAAAGATTCAGAGATACATAAGTTAGTCAGTTTTTGTGTGTACATGAATGTGAAGCAATAAACTTAAGAACTGTAAGAATTGTAGAGTTTCCATGCTTGGGTCCATATGCTGTCAAAGAACTCTTTACCTATATATGAGAAAGAGAGAGAGAGAGAGGGAGAGAGAGAGAGAGAGAGAGAGAGAGAGAGAGAGAGAGAGAGAGAGAGAGAGAGAATAGAAATTCTTTCTTATAGTGATTTATTGAAACAGTAAAAGTAAATCCTTGAAGTGCATATTGCCTTAAAAGATATAACTACTCAAAGGTTCACAATATAATGTGTGCCATTTATTACATGATCCTTTATATAAAATGTCAATAGTTTGAGGATGAAAAGAATTAGTGCATAGAAAAAACGTATGTAGTCTTTGGAAAATAATGGGCACTTAATGAATTTAGCTAGTCTCATCATTATCAAAAACTGGATTTGATGAAGTGACATAGTACCTCTTATGATTAAAAAAAAAAGTGAAGTGAGGATAAAGGGAAGGTGAGGATAAGAGAAATGACATGCTTATCATAATATGTGAAATCTTTGTCTTGTAAGTTCATGAGCATGAAATCAGAGTAGAAAATAAAGTTACAGTGACTCAGTTATAAAAAGGATAGTTGAATAATTATAAAAGCAGGTTTTTTCTTCCCTTCTTTTTAGGAATGTACTTTCAAAATATCACCCATTTTTTAATTCTGTAAGACTTTAGCCAAAATAGTGCATTTGAAAGTGTATCATGAACACATGCAGCTTGAAACAAATGAACCAGAGTTAATGAAATTACTGCAGTTTTTATTGCCACATCAACCATTGCTGAATGATTAATTTAATTTATAAATATTTTTTATAGAAAAATGAGGGAGGATAAAAGCAAAGGTTTGAATTAAGATCTATAATTTGGCTCTCTCTATAGCCAAATTCAGCATGTAAAATAACAACTGTTTAATTCAGTTATGCAAAACAATTATCTTAAAAAATTATTTCAAAGATACAATATATAATCCTTAG
Source organism: Scalopus aquaticus (assembly GCA_004024925.1). Lineage (NCBI taxonomy): Eukaryota > Metazoa > Chordata > Mammalia > Eulipotyphla > Talpidae > Scalopus > Scalopus aquaticus. The sequence goes on from PVIJ01002936.1 coordinate 104,509, forward strand.
CAGTTTGTCTGCTAATGAAATCATTAAATGGAATCAGAATAAAGTAAAATCATTAGAAGAATAATGTTATCTAGAATTTATTTATCTTTTGCTGTATGTCAGAAGATCTGCCGGATGTACTACATACATTATTTCTTTCACTCTGCAATCACCCTCTAAAGGAGCTATAGGGACATAGGTTTTAGCAGCCCAAACTGCCATTTATGTCTCTCCTCACTAGGAGGCCACTACAAGTCCTGTTTAAGACTGAGCTTACCGCCTAAACCATTTTCACACACATTTCCCTAAACCAATCAGAATCCTAATCAGAAGGCTTCTTTCCATTTATCCTGACATAAATATGGTTTTAAAGGTGGGAGTGGGTTTCTAGAGAGTTCTATCTGGATAAAGCTTGAAGGATTTGTATTCGATGTTTAAAGGAAGTGAAGTGCTCTCCCACTCTAGAGGGAGCTGTGTGAGATGGGAAACACGGCTACTTCAGCTCTTTGGCTTCGCTAAATAAGCCAAAATTAGCTCAAAACCTTAGAAAAACTGGAGCTGGAGCTGTGATCAAAGCATCCTGGAAACCTCTGAGCTCCTCATTTATATAAGCCAACAGTTAACTGGAACAAAATTCTCAATGATAGTTAAACAAAAAACGAATTAGATAAAGCGAGTATTCCAACTTGGGAGAATAGACTGGCAAAGGGGGTCCTGCCAGCTGTATTTTGACCCTCCCCCAGGTTGAGTTTGGTTTTGCAAAATGTTGGGATGGGCAGGGTTTTTTTCTCTGAAAAAAGGAAGAGGTATTTTAGGACAAGCATGTGACAGAAACAAAGAATTCATTTTTGTTAGCATTTTCTTGGTGTATGTTAATTTCCATACAGGTAACATGCATACCTTAATTTCAGAATCCCTGGTAGGCAATTTGCATTGAGAAAGGCAAGGATTGAAGGAGATAAAATGTTGTGTCAGAAGAAATATCTATTTGGTTTGATGTCTATGGGGTTATGGGGAGGGAACTCCAGACTTTCAGATTTCAAATTTCCCCTGATAGATGACAGGGTAAAGACAAGATTTATTGCAGGGCTCTTCTCAGCAGATATCTTTGATCTTCAGATTCTGGAGGTCCATTTTCTTTGATCAAACTTGATTTTCTTTCACACAATGCATTTTGCTTTTAAGTTTGTTTTGCTTAGTTTGGAAAATTTAAAATCAAGCATCCTGATAAATAATTTGTAGGCATATTATTATCTCCATTACATACATGAAATAGACCCAGAAGTGTAATGTCAATTTTAAGAAAATAAGTATTAGGAAGAGGATTTGGATTCTGAAAGTCTGAACCCCAAGAACCAATCTTCCTAAACAGTGATTAGAATCATTGTAACATACTTTCAGGACCTTCAAGACATTTTTAAATTTTTATTTCTTCATCTAATTGAAAGATTTTGATGGCGAGCTCTAATTTTGTTTTGTTGTCATTAAATTTCTTCGGACTAAGTGAAAGAATGCACTGAGATCATTATTTGGATGTTCTGAGTTCTAAATACTTGGGTTACTCTATCAAAAAGGAACTTTAAAGCATGAATAATCACAAAAAATGTTCCATTTCTCTAGCTTGGAATGATTTTTGGGCTCTTGAATGGCTGCTGTTTTTGATTAATTGAATAGTCCACTTGAGTATGAGTTTAGGGTACTGGAAATTTGGGGACCATTATTTATATTTTGCTAAATTCCTGAAGACTTCAGGGATCTGAATCAATTTTTGAACCTCACTGTCTTCTTATACAAATACTGGTTACTATCATTTCCCTTATTGGTTTGTTGAAAGGATGAAATCTAATAGAACCACGACTAGCAGAAAATTAGCTCTCAATATAATTTCAAAACCATATGAAATATTTTTATAAGTCCTATATCACTTTAGGGTCTGTTAGCTTAGTATCAAGTATTTTAAAAATTCTCCAAGCAATTATATTCCTTAGACAAATAGTGCTGCTAATATTTTCCTTCTGCTCTGGAACTCAGCAGAACGGTAAGATCAAATTAAGCTTTCATTGGTCACATCTTATCACCTTAGTCAAAGATCCCTGTTTACTTCTTGTTGGTGGTGTGTTGGACAGAATAGTGAGTGTTTTTTGTGAGCTACAAAGTTTAAATCTTGACTCTGATACTTTGTAACCTTGCAGATCAAGCTTGTTACTACTTTTGAACCATTTGCCAAAAAAAGAAAAATATATTTTTAAGTGAAATAAATGAGTGGATTACAAGATAGAACCTCAACTACAATAATAATATAAATAATAAATGGAAAGGGCCTTACATAAATTAGTCATTGCTCTTATGCCCATTCCCAGTTGTCCTTCTTACCTGTCTCCTGCCTCATTGTCATCTGAGCACCACGTCAGAGTATTCTTTCATGTGTCTAAGAGCAAACAAATTTCCACTTTAACCACTGAAATTTATTCTTGAGATCTGAGAAAACTGAGAAATTTGAGATATCCATTTGAAAATGCTAAATATGGTGTAAATCAAGGTTTAAAACTGATACAAGCAATAGTTCCTCCTGAGTTTCATACTAGTTAAGAAAATCCTGCTATAAACCCATTATAAAATAGTGCTTCAAAAACTTCAGCTAGTGTAAGAAGTGTGGGGTCCTTAATTTAAGAGCAAATTTTTTATGAACATAGAGTGTCAAGATTATAATTTCAAGTATTTTTATACACTGAGAAAGAAACCATGCACAAAATGATGTATCTAAATTATACAGATCTATACCTTGCATTTCATTTATATATATACTAGAATTTTTTATCTGAAAAGCACGAATAATTGCCTTAGTTCTCCATTTTTCATATGCTTCATAGATCAACTTTAAATTTCACCCTTTTCAATTAACTTTGCTTGCTGTCTCAACAGACTAGCACTACATAGCATATATTAAATATGTAAAAATGGTGCTTTATGATGCATTAGCTTCACCAAAGTAAATTAAGGCTCGCTTTCAAAGAAAAAGAATGTATGTGTAGAATGCTAATAAGTTAAATGTTTGTTTTTTATGGGTCTAATTTTTATTACAAACAACAATGGCTCTAAAAAAATAAAGAAGGGGGAAAAAAAAGAACAGCAGAACAAAGCAGTATTCTGAAATAGAACCTGAGCAGGTGCAGAGTGATGTAGAATTCAGGGTAGAGTAATAGTAACCTCTCCCTTTGGGTATTTGTTTTTCATATATTTTGTGTTAGTGCAGTATCTGTAGGAGATTAACTTTTACACAGAACCACACTGGAAGTAAAGGCCTCTTTAAAGAGATGTGCATTGTGTAGGGACTATCTGTCATCGCGTGCTCCTGAGATCTGTTTGAACAAGGGGCCACATTAGTATGCAGGCACTTGTGTTTTATTCCTTTTCCAGTTTTTGTTCTTGGAATGAGGTATCCCCATGAAACTCATTAAATCTCCTCTTTCTGCAGCTGACACTCCACTCAGGCATGAATAATCTAAAGGGTAAACAGAAAGTTGATATAAATATGCAAACATTTTTGATGAAACACAAAATAATAGGTAACTAAGAAATGGAAAGTGACTTTTCAGCACAAAAAGAATATTTTACTACTTATATTAACTTAAAGAAAACTCTAATCTGAGTTTTAAATACTCATTGAAATGTGTGTTAGAATTCTAAAATTGTCACATTTATGGAGATATGTTAGTATTACGAATATTTAAGGTGTAGGGTTAAGAAACCTCAAATAAATAACTGGTAATTCCTTTTCCTTGATAACATTTAATATTGTATGTTACATACAAAATAACAATGGGATGAGGGGAAGGAATCATTACTTAATACATTCTTTGAGAATATTTGTTAATGTTAAAGAAATAAGCTGGAATTTACAAAACATGCAAACTCAGAAAATAGTCCATTTTAAACAAGTAATTGCTTAATAGATCTTAAGTAAAGAAATTGAATATTAAAAAATCTTTATGACTACTCATAGGACTCTAAGCACTCATAAAATTGGCACAGATTAATGTGTGATGATACTCACAGAGAAGTAGAATTTATGCTTTACGGGTGATAATGTCAATTTGAAAATTCTCTTAGGAAAATAATGAATACAACAGTGTATAGAAAATTTGCATACTCTTCACTCCAGTACCTCCACTTCCAGAGAGAACACAGAGATGTACACAAAGTGCCAGTTGTAGTGTTGTTTGTACTAGTGGAAATTCATTGTTGTTGATGATAGAGCAAAAATAAATTATTGGAATCCTACATTACACCATACTTAAAATCTATTTTACTTGGGCAAATAAAGATAAATACAAAAGCAAACTTTATAAAGTGCTAAAGAATATGTAAGACATTTGTTTTGTCTTTTTAATTGGGAGATAAAAAAAAACACAAAACATAATACCACAAACCATATAGGAAAACTTATGAAATATATACTACATTAAAATACTAAGTTTTGCTTCAAAAACAGACCCTGAGCACTAAAAAGCCATCTCAAACTTCTTTAAATGATACTTAAATCAAATACTAGTTTTCAGAGTTATTAGAAGCTAATAAGAAAAAAATAGATAAAAACTGTTAACAGACAATTCAGGAAAAAATATAATAAAAATCAATTGAAATATTAAATAGCATCACAGAATTAAAATTTTAAGTAATATTTTGACACCATTTCCACCCAATAATTAAAAAAATTGAAATAGCTTGAGAACAAAAATGTAGATAAATTTACGTAGAACTGTTGATTCATGTAAAATACTGGTGTGAGTGTAAAATTATGCAAGCATTTTCTTTAGCAATTTGACGACGTTTACTGAATTTGAAGATGACGCACACTTGTGAAGCAATCCCACATCTGAGCAAATACACCTCAGTGAAACTCTAGCACCGGTGCTCACAGTTACAGCCACAAAATATGCATAAGAGCATTTAAAAATTAACTCAGATTATATTTTGAATTCTACCATCTGAGTTTTTCTAATTTTGATTTTATGTGGTACATTTATTTCCTATGCAATTTTATAGATGCCATTTAACTCATTTTTAAATAGTAGGTTTGGTTTCAATACTTATCAGCTTATCTATCCTTTATCTATTTACCTACCTACCTATCTACCTAGCATTGATCCTTTGTCATTTATTTACTGTATACTTTTCTGGGGGCTTTTCATTGTGTGGATGCTCTTATGTTCTTAATTCTCATTTTATTCATAGACTTCTACCTTAATATTTTTATATTGCTCATTTCGTCGTGTGAAATTAGTTTTCCTGAACTTTTAAAGGCAGCTTTGACTTAGATATGTTCTCTGATTTTTGCAGAGCTTCCTTTTTATTGCTTTGTGTAGTTGCTGATTCCTGACATGCCCGTCTCTGCTTTCTTTCCCCGTTTTAATCCAGGCATCCGTTTTCCTTCTTCTCTATTGACAAAGTCATACTAAATTTGGATTTATTCACCACCGTTACTCCCTGAAGCTTTGCCCTAAAAGTTGGCCTTGACAGGTCAATTTCAAGTCTTGCTAGAGCTAGACTAGGTTTGCTCCTTTAGACTCCCTACTGCAAGCCCTTGCATTTACCTAAATTTGTAGCATGCCCAAACCCTTCCCAGTTTCAGTTCTTCTTATTGTCTTGCAGGGCTTTCCAATGAATATTTGTTGGCTGTTTATGTGTTCTCTTCTATGCCATTTATGGCCATATTTCTTCCCTCTATTTTTCCTCTTCCCCAAAGGCTCTTATCCACACACAAACCCATAAATGCACGTGTAGATCTTGTATTTACCAGTACTTTACTTTCCACTTTTACACCATCATCCCAGCAAACTTACTGTACTTCAGTGAAAATGAAATCATCATTAGTCTAGCATTCAAAAGATAAAGCAATGCCTTAAATCTGGGCAACAGAGAAGCTGTTATTGTTATAAATATCTAAACCTCAATTTGTGATTTCATGCTCTTCACTGTTACTAGTTTACAATGTTTCTTTGATATGAGTTTTAAAGACTTGCGTTCGGATTAGGTTAATAGAGGCTTTTGGTTTTCTGACATTATTTCATTGATAATTACTTGTCATTTGAGTGCGTTATTCATACTTGGAGATATTTGTTAGGATTTTGTTTATATTATAGAATGTATTCAATTTTTATGAGAGCAATTTCTCTCCCTTTCCTCCCCCTCCTTCTTCCTGTCTCTCTCTCCTTACTCAAGAGGAAGCAAACTGCCAGCAGATTGTTGTGAGCTGCCCTATTGAGAGGCAGGAAGATCTCTAGGTGATGGTCCATGGAGAACTGAGACCATCAATACAAAATCGCTAAAGAACAAAGTCTTGACAACAACCCGGAGAGTGAGCTTGAAAGCAGATCCTCCCTCCAGGTAAGCCTTCAAGTGAGGACACAGACATGGCCAGCCCCTGATTACAGCCTTGTGAGAGCTATCGAGGCAGAAGAATCCAGCTTAACTGTGCCTCCATGCTTTCTCCGCAAAAAAGGGTGAAATAAATATTCATCAATTTAAATGTTAACTTGTTATCCTGTGATATATCACTAAAAAAGCTCACTGTGCAAAATGATGCATATGTGTGCTTCATATTGATTCACTATTTGTAATTGCTAAAAAATAGGCATATTCTAAATGTACATCAATGACGTAGTACTTAAATACGTGGTTTCATTCATAAAGTTATATATGCTATACCAAGAAAGGCTAATGATGTTTTTTATGTACTAATATGAAAAGACAATCAGTAATTAAGCAAAGAAACCAAAGCAATATACTGGTAAGTGCATGTTATACCACCATTTATTTGTGCATTTAAAACATTTCTGGAAGAATACACAAGAAACCAGTAACCATGGGTACCTATTTTGGGGGACTGAGGTGGGCGGAAACTAGTGGCTAAAGTACAGAGTGGGAGGTAGACTTTTAACTCAATAATGTTTTATGCTTTTTGACTTTGGAAACAAATGCATGGATTAGCTATTCCACATATTACTTAAATGCTTAAAGCAAAAATAACTAAGACATTTAACAGAAAAGAATTTGCTATTTTGAAAACAAAATAGAATCTTGAACAAGCAAATGCAAAATTACGTTCTGTATGGTACATATATAAGTTTTCATAACAGGTAAATTGATAATCTATAACTTATTAATACTGGCTCATGAAGTAATAATTTAAAAAATTCTAGAGAAATGTTAAATTCCGAATTTAAACTATTGGTTATTTCTGAAAAGAGAAACGAGTGAATAGGATTGGGGAAGGGGAAGACAATGATATCAACTGTATCTTTCACTTTGTCAGATAGATTAAAAAGTTTAAAGGACCAAAATACAGAAATGTTACATGTTTTCAGGGAAAGGAATTATTTTACAAAGTCAAATAAATATTTTATATTTTAATCATACATTAGCTGAGTTATATAAAAATCATATGAAATTTAAAAATGGCTATAAATTGTATAGTCATTGGGCTTATTTAAGAAAGCCCATGCAAAGAACCATGAAAGTTCTTGTATCTATCTTTCATATTAAGAACAAATAAAATTATTAGCATTATTGGCAACTATTGATTTCTGGTTTCTCTACCAAGACATTATATATTAATAATAAGCAAATCAATCTGTAACATAGCCGAGTTTCTTTGTAAAAACAAAGAATTGTAAACTCACTCTAACAACAAAAACTAAACTAAAACAAAATAGGACGCTGAGCCAATCATAGGTATATGCACTCACATATAAGAAGAGTAAATTTAATGCTACCAACTTAATAAAATCTAGAAATTCCTTAAATTCAGTTGCCTTCTAGTTCAATATATTAACCCCATATGAGAATAGTCTCTATAATACCCTTGAAATGTGGGTTTAAGTTTCTAGTTCTACTCAGGTGGTCCTAACTATGCCCTATAGAACTATTATGTCCTCACAGAGCAAATTCAATTCATTGTTGCATAATCCTTTTCAAATATTTGGAGAGTATTTAAAATATTTTTCTGAATCTGCAATGTCCAAACTGTGCATTCATAACTCTTTCAACTATTCTTTTTATGATAATCTAAGCCTTGTAAAACTAATTTTAAGAGCTTCAATTTGTCAAATTTCTTTCAAATTTGATACTCTATGACTACTCAACATGCATAATTTGAGTCAAAAAAGCAAACTTTACAGTAATTAAAATGATAAATCAGGCTTGTTGGAGATCATGCTGAGGTAGACTGCCTATCATGTCTAAAGATGTTAAGTAAACTAGTATAACAAAAATGTCCAAAACCCATGCTTTAACACAAAAAGGTTTATGTCTAGCTTATTGACAGTGAGGAATAACATGGAGCTCTGCTCCATAATAGTTCAGGAATCTAAGCTCCTTCCACGCAGTGCTCCATAATCTCTCATGGCCTTGAAGACTTCCAAGTCTTCCTTAAAGTTTATTTGATAATTTGATTCTATTTGACTCGTTAAACTCTATTTGACTTATTAAACTTAACAAGCAGTCATATCTAACTTATTGGGAAATGTAATTTAAAAGTGTATTCAGAAAAGCAAAAAAAGGAAATGAGATTTGGTCAAGACATGACATTGTTCCTTTCAGAAAGGATGGCAGCTACTCAGTTCAAGCTATTAACATGTGGGAAGGTTGGTTCCTCATTGCCAGATATTTGAATTTTCAAAAGAATTCAGAAATTCAGTTTTATTTTTAAAACATATCTCCCATTTTTTAAATATGCTAATTAAATTGATGAACTTATATAATCCAAACAAAATCTATCTATGAACCAGACCCAGTGTGTAAGTCATCAGATGACTAACATGGGCTATATTTAAATATCTTACAAGTGAACACTGAAGCAAAGGAACGAGTATCACAATTTTCTTCTCCTGTGAATGTGGGCAGCAGTGTTCTAATACTAGTGTGTTAGTTGGCACTAATAAGACAAATTAGAAGTGGAGCTATGGAGGCCAAGGTGTAGGAGGATTTTTTGTAAACAGCAGGGATCAATAAGGTTAGACCCAGTAAAGTAAGGTGAAGACTATAAGGCCATTGGATCTAGCAAATCAAAAACTAGTCCCAGCCACAAGCCTGTGGCAAGGTCGTGCTCTTGGGCTTTTGAAACCTGCAGTACAGTTGGAGAAAGGCTGTGAGGAAACAGAAGTGTTTCTAAACAATAAAACTCAGACTTTGTGGTATAGATTGAATACATCACAGGGATAAATCTTCATTTTGAGGTATAGTACTTAGGAAAAACTTTGTGAGCTAGGAGAGTCAATGTAGGGCTTAAATAATTTAATAATGCAGAAGCCAAGTGTATTAATATGAGCAGAAATGTGATAAAGAATGAACAGAAATTCTAAGGAGTTGAATTAAACTTCACGTTTCTCCTGAACTAGGTTCCTATTAAATGGTAGAGGCTGCTATTTTCTCCTATTCACTATTCTCACTTTTTCCTCATTTTTTTTTTCTGAATTCTTGGTTTCCTAACCTTTCGTTTGGCTTCCCTACCTGATCATATGTCTAAATTCTAGGTATTGTAGAGAAGGAGAGTAGGGTGTAGACCTTCTAGAAAACACTCTTAGTGAAATTCCTTTTCATTTCTCTCTCCTTCTTGCTGGTTAGAATGATCCCCTCCCCTCCCATTGCCCCAGCAGCTATCCAGACCGTGAGGTCGTCTGGGGAATGAAAGCCCCTTCAGGCATTGCACCAAGACAGGAGCTTTAACTGAAAATATTTGGGATCCCTGAACTGGAAAAATAAAGCTTCCTTTTATTTATGTCACAGTGTTATATTTGTTTATTGTTAATGTTTTTCTTAATTTTTTCTTTTTTCCCCTAAGACTCAAACTTGAACATATGATTTTTACCTCCCTGCCCTGCAATTTCCCTAGAATTAGGGAGATAAATGTATTTAGAGAGTCCCATTAATGCCATTATACTTTAAAATTCTGTATGATTGAGCAGGAAATTTTGCAAAATTCTATTTAAACAATCATGCCATATCACAGTTTGCGTAAATACAGCTCATATACATGTGAAAAATTTAGTCACTAAGGTATTTTCAAATTTACAGACTTTTTTTGTGAGAAAATATAGGATGACATGCATCCCACTGAAGATGGAATATATTGCAATAGAATTTAGAACAAGCAAATATTGCAAATTTGCTCATCAGGAACCCACCTAAATTGCAATAAATTAGATAATTTAACATTGTGTTAAAATATCTGCAACTGATTCCATAAAACAAATGATTAACATTAGCTTACATCAGGACAACATATCGCAACACACATTCATTTGAATATAAATCTTGAAAGAAATCAACAAAATACATAAGCTACTGTGAAATAATTGTTTATACTACTTTTACTCATTATTTTTTTTATTGAGTTAACATTGGTTGACATTGTTATTTGTAATATTTCTTTTAGAGATTCACCAAACGCATTAGAATAGGAAAAGCCCTGAACCGTCTCAGACAAGCAGATAAACAGATCACTTATCTTTGCTTAGTCATATATTCTGCAACATATTTGACCATAACAATATTTTTTTTCTTCAGAAGAGAGCTGGGAAATAGTTCTAGATGGCAAACTTCTCCAGAATTCTTTCTTTATGTCCTGCTGCTTCCCAATTGAGGAAAGCAAACAAAGCCCTGAGGTAACAGATACGTTAAAATCAGTTTGCTATTTCACAGTACAGTCCACAAGAAAACAGTTTGTAAACCACAGCTGGAGCCTCTCAGTAGAAAACAAGGATGATCCATGAGCTCGGTTTACACATTACACATTTAATTTTGCCGTTTGGACTGTGCTTCTGGTGGTAATGCTCAGCTTTAGCTCAGAAGTTCCATTACTGTGTTATGAGCATCAGTAAGACACTTGACATACACGCTGGACTTTATTTTTGGAGCGAGATTTTAAGACAAGAATTTTTTTTAAAGATGTATTTATTTATGCATACAAGAGCTGGGGTGTAGGCCAGAGGTGAGGGCGGGGCTTGAGAGGATTCACCAAAGACAGAGTGGGAAGCAGAACAGCCGAATTGACTGAAATACACTGCTGAGGGAAGCTAAAAAAAACAACAAAAAAACAGTGGGCAAGGCAAGAGAGATCTGCTGTGCTATGTGGGTCATCTGGCCTGGGATAGAACTCCTGCTGTAGTGCCTGCCAGTAGCTCACAGTGCTGAAAGTTAACCCCTTGTGCTACCAGGAAGAGAATTTTAGTAATCACACCTATGTCTGTCTTTAGCAATAAATATGACAGTTTACCTAGGTAATAAATATTTGGGGTCTTTTATATCAGTAAAAATGAAAGCAGGAGACCAACAAATGAGAAAAGCACAACATAAATACATGGAAACACCCCCTTTTTTGAGTACAGCATAATTTTTTTTTTGTTCTTTTCAGTGTTTTGTCTGCCAGAGAAGAGAAATCTTCTGCAGGAACTAGGAGATGCCATCTGGTGATTTTATGCAATGTTACTATTTTAAAAGCTCCTTTTTTCTCAATTGTAATACATTTTAAAAATCTCATTTTGGGGGGATATCAATGATTGTGCCAGGAAAACAGATTTTTAAAATTTACTTTTTAGTGTTCAAGAAGATAGGCTAAATACTATTTTCATTCTCTAAAACACCCCCTTTGACTTGTACTAGAAAACCGAAGAATTGAAAGAAAAAGTGGATCAAAAATTATAAAACAATATAATTACTGAAAGTCCAAAATATTTTGAGAGAAGTATCATCAAAAATTATCTTAATATATTTCCTGTAGAAGCCATGATAATTATCAAAAGGCTACAAAGGGCCATGCTACAAACACGTGGATTTTGAATACATAGAACAGATGGCAGGTTCTCGTTTTGTTCAATTGCTTTACAAATGGATGAATCAAACATTACATAGAATTTTTATTTTTATTTCATTTGCACTTATTATTCTAATTACATATAATGGAGTGCTAAGAACAGTTAATAGGTTGCTTTTATGGAAACATAACAATAACCAAATAGGATTATTGTTTCAAAACTGCCGTTTTTGGGGAAAGCCCAGAATACAGTACATGGCAAGTAAAACATGAAACATCTGTTCATAAGCAATTGTTAGCTTACATTTCAAAATATGTGGATGGTCACAAATGGCTGTTTTTGTAACAATTAGCAGTGATGTATGTTGTAGGTAAAAAACTGGTCTGTTATACACAGAAGAAAGGGCGTCTGTAAGATCAGACAGGAGACTGCCAATTTTGGTTTTTAGTCAAATTGAACTTCACAGGGCTGTCAACGTGACTGGATGTGACCATTTGTGTTTATCTTTAGAACCAGTGCACTTTATACGATCAAAAAATGTGGTGTAGTATGTGTAACTCAGACTGGAAAATACATTCCGCTATAGACCTGAGGGTTTTATTTTCAATTGCAATTTAAATGCCTACTTGTCAATGGTAGTGTTTCACCAAGCCCTCGAACTTATGAACCCATGTCATGCTAGATGGCTGGTTTGACATGTGTTTTTGTGAATAACCATTAATGTTAATTTGTGTAGATAATTCACAATATTCTATTTTGAAATCCGGCATAAATTTCATGTCAATCTACTTATTTAGTCCTCTAAGGAGGACAGAGGCTATTCAATTTTCAAATCTTTTCAGTGTTATACCTGTATCTAAAAAGGAATAGCCAATTGAAAATAACTACCGTGGTTGCTCCAGGGAAACTAGCTGTACTTTATCAAACAATATACATTTTCTGAAATATGCCTGATTGATCTTGAGCTTATTAAAATTGCTATACTGGCCTTTACATATGACTATTTTTATATGAATAAATTCTAAAAATTTCAATATCTCTAAAGAGACGTTGCCTGTTAGTTTCATGGGCTTGTGTATTGTGGTAAGCCTGTTGCTTCTGTGAATTACATGCCTTTCAAAAAGTGAGTTGTCAGATATGTTTCTTTAGTAACAATGAGAACTTTTATAAAAATAGGTACTTTCAGTTACACTCTTACTAAAATGAAAACAAAATCAAATAAAAATCTACTACAAATAACACACCTATGAGGGTCTCAGATTTGTTATAGTATATTGATAAAAGACTGGCCATTGAATAAATTAGATGTTATCAGTGAGGAAATGATGTGGAAAATAATGGGGTTTTTTTGCTCTTGGGTAATAATATTATGTTAACAAATATATGAATGGCTTTGAACGGTATTTATATTTATCAGTGTTTTAGATAGAGAGGAGAAGCCATACATAAACACTGGAGTTGCCAGGATCAATCCTTAATAATAATAACCTGAAAGGATAATATATATAAATTGAAAATTGCAAAATTAGTGAGTATTCTCTTGTAAACTCTGTAGATTTCTTTATATATTACTAATCGCTCTCTGTGATTTATCCTTACTAATAATATTTCTCGAGATGAATACATCAACATTTTCTTATATCTACCCTATAGAGGACTGAGACATATTTAAAATTCATTTTTTAAATGTACTTAGAGTCTATTATCAGCCCCCAATAATGTTAACTTGATTAGGTCAGTGATAAATTAGAGAACAGTTCCAAAAGCAAGCAAAACATACCAATACTGTTACATAATTATTTTTGGGAAATATCTAGATAGTGGGGCAATGATCTTTCCATCCAGATTGTTGAATTCCTTGTAAAAATATAGCTTCATTGTGACAATTACTATGTTTCTCTTGTACTTTGAGTTCTCTTCTAGTTTAGGTACATTTGTTTGAAATAAATTTTTAAAGAGTTGATTTGTTCTTAACTTTAACCTACAATGCTGATTGTAATAATCTGAAGTTTATTTTATGATATTTCCCAAAATTTCTAAATGAAGTGACAGATGATTTAGAAATGTACATATCTGGTTTGACTTTTTTAAAGGAATGTGAATGAAATTTGTCTTATGAAGTGGAGAATAGACTTATTCTCTGGTACTGAAGTAAATTCAGTGCACAGACTGTCTTGGACATAAATGGCACTGGTCTTAGAGCTAGTAAGCAGACTATTTATAAAATCTTAAGTTGGGGTCTATGGCCCACCGAATATGAGGAGGGATTCTATGGTTTTTACAATAAATTCACTATACAGTTTTTAAGATCTGTCATTCATATTATGTGTGTTGACAGTAATTTTCTTATTAAAATCTTATGTTCAACAACTAAAAATCAAGACAATGAGTCTCTTCAAAGCTTTTCTTTACTGATAGTAATGTGTCCCAATGAGTGTTGAAAAATACCTGGACAGAAATGCTTATATTTAAATACATGAAAAAATATGTTTTTAATATGTAACACTTTCTTATTAAGCTACTTTCTTTGTTCTTAAGGATGCTTTTTGACAAAAAATGCAAAGATACAAAAGGTAAGATATTTAGACAATAATTATCAATACCAAATACTGGTTCTAGTTTTAAATGCCAGGTTGTTGTTTTTTCCCCCTTTAACAGAAATATTTCCAAGACAGTGAGAAGGTGGTTTGAATTTCCTTGGTTATCCATTCAAAGAGATTTGTTTTCTTAGACTAGCATTTTGAGGTTGCTTTGTTTGATGTCCAGATAGATTTTTTTGAGTGTATGCCTTTTACCATGAAGCAGGATAAAAGAGATAGGAAGGGGGAGGTTGCCTTTAACTTCATCTTTCCATAGATTCATTCTGAGCTAGTTGAGTCTTATGAAAGAACAAGTGAAACTGAGTATATGGAAATTGATGCTCTTTAAACTACTCTTGTTCCTTTATTCTTGTAAAGGTTTTGTTATTATAACAGTTTGCTTATTTAGGTGTAAAGACTGCTCCAAAGTAATGCAATGATTAGAAAAAACTAAAATATGTTCCCCATCAAGTTCAGACTCTTTAATAACTGGATAAATGGATCAGATGGATGGATGGATATATAGATACGCATGCATGTATACACATGTTTTAGATCATAGGTTCTTTTATTATCGTGCCTCTCCCTTATAATTTCTATGTAAATTTGTATTTATGGTTTTATTAGACCAAGATGTAATAAGAATTGTGTTTAGTATTTAATTGTAGTATTTCTCATTCTAGAGTCTGTAGATTCTTAGTGCTCTCTTTAATACATTCTCAACAATCTGCAAATTCTCAGATCTGAGAAATCTTTAATGAATTTAGTCATTAAGAGCTCAGGCCATCTGTAGCTTATCTCACCTTGGTCAAATCGCAGCTTCCTCATTTACTAACTGTGAATCCTTGGCCAAGTTATTTTCCCTTTCTCAATTTTTGCATCTGTAAAATGAGAAATATAACGTATGTAAAATGCTATCTTCCTCTGAGGTTGAACTAAGTAAAAGAGATACTTCTATCACTCATAAAAATCAGTAAGCCAAAAATGCTATTGCAAAATAACAAACTCCTGATAAATAACAAACTTCTGATAGTTGGGTTCTCTGAGTATAATTAAATAAAAATAATATAAAATACTTCAGAAGTAATTGCAGTGCAACTCCAGTGTGAAATGGGTTGGCCTGAATGTGGGTCCTCACCCACTCACTTAAAAGGGACTTATAATGAGACTCAAGTGCAGATACACACAAGAAGGGTAGTAGTAAAGGGTTTATTTACAAAAAAGGGGAAATGAAGAAATGAATAACTCAGGGATAAAGAGAGAGAGATAAATTGGTGAATGTGCCTGCCAGTTCCTCTAAGCTGGAACCCCCATAGCACACTGAAAGCTGGTGAAAAACCAAGGACCCCCAAAGCCTATGTCTGGTTATATTCTGAACCTGGCTGCTTAACTCCACCCTCAGTTCCCAGCAATCCTCCCTTTAGTGGTGATGACATTATGGGATTTGTAATTCCTGATGTCTTGGATCTCTTTGGTCTGAGGTAGGGGTGGGGTCCATAAAACCTATTTGTGGAGTTTGTTCAAAACATCCTTTCCCCCCAACAATATGATTTGATAAAAAATGGGTTTTAACTACCAATACAGATTTTCATTAAATCAGACTCCCTAGAAGACCAAATTGTTCTTTTCTAGTGATGGGAAATTGTGTGGTAGAAATATCTTAGCTGAGGATATGGAGCATTTGTGAGAAGAAATTATTACCAAACATTAGCAAATGTATTTTAGTGTTTTGTGGTACTGTAGGGTAAGTAAGAATTGTCAAGTTTTTCCACCCTGTCCTGAAGGATAGACCTCTGCAGGCCTACGCACGTGCCTGATGGCAAGCACCTGAAGAAGGGTGTGGGCCTGCGTTGAGTGGGCACACCTGGGCCAGAGACTGGCCTTATAAACAAAGGAGGCAGCGGCAGAGAACAGAGCGGAAGCAGCAGAGAGAAAATCGCGGAGTAGAGGACTGTTTGGGGTGCAGCGGAGAAGCCATGAAACGCCGACAGAGAGTCCGAGAAGTTGAAGATTCGGTCCCGTTACCTGCCCTGTACCTGGTTGCCTCTCTACAATCGCAGACCACTGAAAGTCTAAAAAGCCACCGAGGGCTCCTCCTTTCCCTTTAGACCCATCTGCGCAGCTCCACGGAGAACTTGTGCTCCCTGAGTTTTCCTGCCGCTACAGGTACAAAAGAGGAGAATATTTTGAGTTTATATAATAAATCATAAACTTTTAATTTAAATGCATATATCTTACTGTAAAAATGCAGGAAATTATTGATAAATAGATTTTCCAAGTTGTATTCAGGTCAAATTCACCTTTTAGACCAGTAGATTCAGAATTAATGATAATTTAACATACAGCAATGTTGAACATGTTGGGTGGTGTTTAAAAGAGGAAAGTTTAAGACAAATTTGGATTTTCCTCATTTCTGCTGTATTGTCCAGGTTAAATTATCTACTGTAAGAAACTTCCTAACCCTCAGTGCTTAGAACAATGGAGATTTATTTCCTACTTATGTAACTGGGCTGAGTCCAAGGTCTGGTGAAGGTGGTGCCCCCTGGAGGGGTTTGCTAATGAGAATGAATAGCCCCAGGGAAAAATGCTAAGTTTGCAGTTTGGGGTGGAGATTCTGATGAGAAATGGAAGGGACTGAAGGAGAAGGGGAAGTCAGTCACCATGATGGAGGAATAGAGGAATCAGCGGCAGAAAATATAGCTGCGAAGACTGAGAGTTTGGAAATCAGATGCCAGAAGTTTTTGAGCCATCAGGATATAGAATTTCAGATTGAGCATTTTTTGAATCTTCAGTGACTTTGGGGCCAGGGACTTTGGAGGCTTTGCTAGTGGCCAAGCAACGGAAACTGCTCCCAGTTTTGTCTTTACTGCAGCCAAAGGAAGAAGGCAGAGGCCCGAAGCTGGTGCCTTCCTAAAATGCGTGAGTGCAGTCTGTTGGGCCTTCTGGCCGCTATAGTTGCTGTTTACAGTGTTGTTGGCCTGGTGCTATGCTGGGGCACCATGGCAGTTCCAGGAGCATCTCCAGTTGTGTTCTGTGTCATCCTAGTGAATTGGAAACTGGCCTACACTCTGGCTGTTGTGCATCTACAGGAAAACAAAGACGCCATTTTGGAAACGTGGCCTGTTGTTTGGAGGAGGAGCTCCACATCAGCAGTGGCAAGAAGAAGCCACCTTTGTTACTTTTCTGGGACTTAAAAGGACTGGACATTGCTTTAAGTAAGGTAAGCGGCCACATGTTGACTTTAGTAATTCTTCGGTTTTTCCTATTTGTTAAAGAAATCTCATTGCTATTGTTCCCTATGCCTGAATAGTCTTGCAATTGTGCACATGGGTGCAGAACCAAGATAGTGACTGGTAAGCAATTGGGGCACTGCCTTTGGCCAATTTTGAAGCCCCATTTGCCTGGTATCACATATTACATTTAGCTCAGGAATTGTTGGACTCTGCTCTTCATAGTTTTTCAGGGACTGGAGACTTCTATCATGTAGCTCCCCCATCTTCTAAGTTCTTTGTTTTTGGTATCTCTCATATAATTCTTTGACACTACATAGTGTAAGAGTAGGAGAAAGGATCCGAAATATTTTAACCAAGATTTAGGGGTTAGACTGAGATAGCACAGATATGACTCAGGGCCACATTAAATTAACAAGAACTTGGACTCTTTGGTTTTACTGTTTAAGGGGCTGGAAATATTGTCTGGCAGTGCACCCAAAAGAAGAGAATACCAATATCAGTGTATAAATGATTGGATTCTGCTAATCCTCTATAGAGATTTGGAAGATTTGTCTTAAATTCAGATTGTTCTGATACCATAATCATATTATCTACACAACTGTTTCTATTGCATTCAATCTCTATTTAAATATCATAATTGATATCAATTTATTCCTAGTTACATGAGACTCTGATCAATCTTATACACATATTGAGTTAATTCTATTGTAAAGAAACTGAATTATAGTAATATCAAATAATCAATTGATCAGCAGAATAAATTAAATTTGAAGCCGAATTACAATAAGATCAAATAAGCAATTGATCAGCAGATTAAATTTGATCAAATCTGAATTAAATTTGAATATGAAATCCATAAAACTTAAGGACAGTTTTCCATTTACACCCAAGTAAACAACCATCAAAATTTTAAGGTTAGTGATAAAAATAATCATAAAATTAAAACTCTTGCAAACAAATTACAGTTATTGATAATTAGATATAACACTTACGACGATCTAGTAAGAAAGAAACATTGCCCAAATCTTGCTAATTTTAAATCTTGAATAGCCTTCCAGATCTTTTGATTCTTTATACTTTACTTTATTTGGGCCTTCTCCATTATCATGCTTTTTTTACCTTGGAAATGTTCTCTCCAATAATCTGACCAATTAAATCTTTGCTTAAGGTGTTTAAAATGTCACCTTAAATAGCATATTAATATAGAGCATTTATTGGCTTTATGTGACATATTTTATTCTATTTACTATATATTTTTCAAACAACTGGCGTTTCAGAGGGTTTAAGCATTGAAAAGACTGATTATCCTATCTACAAATTAACTAAAACATATCTTTAGTTTTTGAAATAATAAAGAATGTGCAGATAGGTTTAAATTAAAATGATAGTTTTTAAAATTTTCAGGTTGTAAAATTTCAAGTATTTTAATGAAGCTGGAAGTTTTTGGAGGTGGGTATTTTTCTGATAAGATATTCACAAGCTTTGTTGTCGCAAATTAGCTCTAGTCACTACTCCCCTGAAGCTTAGTCATTCAGAATTAGCCTTAAATCCTACATAGGAAAATTTTAGTGTAAGGAAGCTAGTTAGCATTCTGGTTTTCAGACCTAATAAATGGCAGTGGTAGGATTCACCCTGAGAGTCAATGGCTAATATTTTCAGCCAACAGGTTTTTAAAGTCCTAGGATCTACTATCAAGCCCTACCCTGAAATTCATACTATTTTGCAACTTCCTATCTGGTTCTAAGTCAGCGTCTCTCTTACTGTCCTTGACTACTCATCTGTGCCCCACAGCTCACCTCCACGGGCTATGCCGTCCCTCAGGATCTTCCCTTGCCTTGAAATGAAGCCTACAGTAACAATCTGTTTTGTTGAGTGACTTCAAAGGACAATGTATTGATGGGTCCAGGAAGTGGTTTCATCCAGATGTGGGAATCTAACTTTGTCTCATACAATATTTTAATGTCCTTTTATTTTTGAGTCCTTAATCTTCATTCTGAAATTTTAGAGGAGCCCAACATCTACAAAATTAAGACTACACATTGCTGACATTTTCTCTTCCAAATATTGTAAACTTTTAATTTAAATACCTATTTCTTATCGTAAAAATGCAGGAAACTATTGATAGATTTTCCTCTTCCAAATGCACTAAAATCCAGCTCCCATCCCTCAAGTGCTATACTATGACCCCAATCCATTTTTGCCTTCATTTGGTTTCTCCTCCCCTTTTCTCTTTGTCCTTATGATACCAGACAAACGGGGCTTCAAAATTGGCCAAAGGCAGTGCCCCAATTGCTTCCCAGTCACTATCTTGGTTCTGCACCCATGTGCACAATTGCAAGACTACTCAGGCTTAGGGAACAATAACAATGAGATTTCTTTAACAAATAGGAAAAACCAAAGAATTACTAAAGTCAACATGTGGCCATTTACCTTACTTAAAGCAATGTCCAGTCCTTTTAAGTCCCAGAAAAGTAACAAAGGTGGCTTCTTCTTGCCACTGCTGATGTGGAGCTCCTCTTCCAAACAATAGGCCACTTTTCCAAAATGGCATCTTCCTTCTTCTGCAGATGCACAACAGCCAGAGTGTAGGTCAGGTTCCAACTCATGAGGATGACACAGAACACAACTGGAGATGCTCCTGGAACTGCCATGGTGCCCCAGCATAGCACCAGGCCAACAACACTGTAAACAGCAACTATAGCGGCCAGATGGCTCAACAGACTGCACTCACACATTTTAGGAAGGTGTCCACTTCTGTCCTCTGCCTTCTTCCTTTGGCTGCAGTAAAGACAAAACTGGGAGCGGTTTCCATTGCTTGGCTACTTGCAAAGCCTCCAAAGTCCCTGGCCCCAAAGTCACTGAAGATTCAAAAACATTTCTTGTTTTCCTACATCATGGTGATTGCTTCCTCTATTCCTGCATCATGGTGACTGACTTCCCCTTCTCCTTCAGTCCCTTTTATTTCTCATTAGACTCTCTACCCCAAACTGCAAATTTAGCATTTTTCCCTGGAGCTATTCATTCTCATCGCCAAACCCCCTCCAGGGGGCACCACCTTTACTGGACTTTGGACTCAGCCCAGTTACACTTACAGGATTTTAGCACCACCATCCCTCTTTGATTCTCTTTTAGTCCAGTTTCTAGAAGGTGAGGAATAAATATGGGTATTCAATTTGTCATATTTTATTGGAAGTCTAAAATCTTTGTGACTTTTTTTTAATAGGAAAATAATCATCCTGGTGTGAAAATTATGGACCTTAGAGTCAGATTCCCTGCCGTTTTCAAATGGCACATAGAGAAAATGATAAAATGTGCAGAATGTGCTGGGGTAAGTGGCCAGCACTGAAGCACTGTCCTTGAGTGAGTCCTCCAATGCCTGAAAGTGGCCACCACTATCCTGGCATACCATTAACAAGGTGCACTGGCTGCCAGATTTTGAGAATCAACAAAGTTTGAATTCTGACTCTTCATTTGATAACTGCATGACCTCCAGCAAATTAGCCTACATTCCATTTATAAACATGGGGGTTATACTTTCTGCTTCACTTTTTAAATTTGAGATGTTTACAATGTGGCAGATGACTTGGAGGTAGAGGATCACACTCTTCAGGCTTTCTTTTTTTGCAACCCCAGGAGTTAGCATCTTTGGAAGTGCCCACACAAAGTGTTCACAAAGTAGGCACCAATTACTCCTGCTTCCTTCCTTCCTATCTCCCTCAACAAACCACACCCTCCACAGCATAGGTGCTTATGTATTTGTTAAGCAAATGATTGAATTGAAATTCACTAAATACAATGGGGGTTAACTTGGGGTCAGATGATCTTGTAAAGCAGAGAGAAGCATTAAGCTGTTGGGCAGAGTACAGGAGGAGACCAGAAATTGAAATGGCTTTGTATCTTTCTCTGGATTCAGGTGGTGACTTGTATCTTTTGTTATAAATCATTTGATTTGAGGCCTTTGGAAGGAATAAAGTAGGCTGCTAGTGACAGGGAAGTCTAGTGCTTTGTCTCTTAGTTGAAAGGAAATAGCTGATGTTGCTGTTTAAAGAAGTTGTCTTTGTTTTGCAGTAGGCTTTTTTTTTTTTTAATCTTTATCTTTGCAATATCCTTTTCCTTGAACAGTTGGTTTACAGCTTTTCAAGTTTCAGTCCTTTTTAGAGTCAAGGGCATTCCAGTATTTCACCTTAGATTAGGGAATATACATCTTTATATTTAAATAGCATATATTGTCACATCAAAAAAGGATGTGTTTGACCTAGCACTAAGATAAACACTTGCTTTTGAATTTCACTAAAGCATAATAAACAGTGAAGGGACTTACAGGATGTTAGACCAGACAGAAATTTATACCATTTTTCTCTTAATTTTTCTTAGCTTTCTTGTATTTCATCTCATCTGTATTAGCTCCTGTGTGTGTGTGTGTGTGTGTGTGTGTGTGTGTGTGTGTGTGTGTGTGTGTGTGTGTTTTCTCATCAGAGAAAAAAACCACAGAAACACCGAAGAACCAAATTGAAAGGAAGGAAATTCAACAAGTCCATTCTGCTTTTTTCTAGATCCTGTGGGGAGCCAGTCAGTCAGCAAAAGGAATCTTTATCCCAGTTGGGTTACCTTCCCCGCGTCTGGTCAATCACTCCAGAAAAGCACCGCAATCCGGACTGGCACCACCCCTTCTACTCCTCCTAC
This sequence comes from Scalopus aquaticus, assembly GCA_004024925.1. Taxonomy (NCBI): domain Eukaryota; kingdom Metazoa; phylum Chordata; class Mammalia; order Eulipotyphla; family Talpidae; genus Scalopus; species Scalopus aquaticus. The sequence continues at coordinate 126,796 of PVIJ01002936.1, forward strand.
CTTCTGAGCTATCAGGAAATCCTGGAGCAATCCCTGCCTGGAGTCACTTTGTATTTGTAAAAACCAGAGATTGAGGTGAGTTAAAAAGAAAACAGACATAAATAACACATCCTGGGCCTTGCCAAAAAGCCCAGGGCTGCTAGTTTCCACTGTAGATCGCAGATCACGCCGCAGCCTCCTGTGCCGCTCCGGATTTTAAACCTGGAGTTGAGATAAACTTGGCTTGTTTGAAAACAGATATTTGGGTTGTTGACCTCTTCTTAGCCGTACTTGTCAAGAAAGGAGGTTCTGCAGCTTGAGGGCGCTTTCTTGGGACAGTCTCGGGGTTGGAAATGCATCGGGGGTTGGGGTTGGATTTCTTGTAGAGCCGCACACCCCTCATTCCAAAATGACTCGGTGACCCTTTTCCACACCCGTGCAGGCACTAACCCCAGCCTGTTGCGTCTCACAAGGCTCCGGGTCGGTTTTTCCTGGCGACTCCAGCGTGATTTCCAAACTCTTCGACTGAGGGCTTTACTGCGAATTCCCCCCCCCCTTCTTGTCAGCTCCCTCCCCTCGGGTCCCAGGAAGTCGTAGGTGCCCAGTTGTAGCTTAGGAAGTGCACTCCGGACTTCAGAGAGAGCAAACTGCGCCGGGGACAGCCAGTAGCAATGAAGCCTTCTTGGCTGCAATGTCGTAAAGTTACCAGCGCTGGAGGACTCAGGGGGCCCCTGCCGGGTTCCAGTCTGGCCTGCGGAGCCGGCCCGACCCGCAGGGCTTACATGGCCTCGATCCCGCGGGGCGCTCTGGGGGGCCGGGGCTGCCGGGCACTGTCCTCTGCCGGGGGTGGGGGCGCCGAGTACAAAACCCACTTTGCGGCCTCGGTGGCCGACCCGGAGAGGTTCTGGGGCAAAGCCGCGGAGCAGATCAGCTGGTACAAGCCCTGGACTAAAACGCTGGAGAACAGACACCCGCCTTCCACCAGCTGGTGAGTGACTTCACCAGTTCTGAGGTCTCTTAACTTCTTGCACGACTTGGATCAGGTGCCCTGTCCAAAGCTGAAGTTCTTTTAAGGAAAGAAAATGGATTCTGGGGATGTGCTCAAATAGTTCAACTTCTGTTTTATTTCTCTTTCATAGTCAGCTCTCTTGCATCCTCATCTTGAAAGATTGATTAGGTTACTTTTTATAAGCCCATTTTCCTCCAGACTGATTTACTTGTATGGTGGGGCTCTCCTTGACACTGGGATGTTAAAGGGCTAAAACAAGGGCCTTTTCCCAGGGACAGCACAGTCTAGTAGGGGAGAAAACCACGTAAAACAAATGCAAGGGGAGTAACAAGCTAGGGAAGGGTTACTATCAACACACTCCACCTAGGAAGATATTTGGGAAAAGACAAAAGAAAAAAACCACACCTAAGAGTTATGTCTTCTTAAGGTCAACAAGGGCCTAGTTTGCAAAGTCTGGGAGGGGTAGGACAACTTGACATTTGTCTGTTTCTGTAGTTTCAAATAATTGTTTCGGCTGAAGGAGCCGGCTAGTCAAGTGTTGACTTGAGAAGGGGTTTATGTGTAATAAGAACTAGCTTGGACTAGATCCTTAGCCCTGTGTGTGTCAAGCTTATGCATATGAATCTGCATTATAGGAGATCCAGAAAGAATGCACATATAGGGCAATGGTGTTAAAGACCACAATAGGAGTAAAGTCTGTCATGTAATAGCTGCAAATAGTAGTAGTTACAAACATTCTATTTATATGACAGCAGAGCTACATGGAAGATTAAATACCAAATTTGCTAGAATGGTGAGGAGCAGCATATGGGAACTGAGAGCTGTGGTCGATGTTTGGACTATGTGCCAAGGCCAGAAGGGTGTGTGGTTACTCTCATCTGGCAGTTATTACAGAGGGATACTTCCTGTAAATGTTTTAGAAGTACTGCAATGAAGTTACCCAATTTTCGTTTCCAAGATCTTAGCAGTGAGATGGGAGAATGGCATGGTCAGGTGTGCATTTAAGGAATGTCTCCCTGCTGTGATGAGGGAGCCTAGAGTGGAGAAGGGCAAGTGGGCCAAAGCCTGTTCTGCGTCTTCACCATGCCTTGTCCCCTCCTGACAGTTTGCAACTGTTTACATGGTTTTCCCTTCAGAATGTGAGCATCCTTTCCTTCCAGTTCACTTCTTCAGTAGTGTTTGACTGAAACCTCTTTCAATGCCTGGCAGAGAACCAAACATGAACTATATACCACCAAGTAAAATATGGTCCCTCGCTTTTAGTTGTGATGATTGAGAGCATGGTGTCTGGGGCCATGCTACCTGGCTTGAATTCTGACTTTTACTGATACTGGCTGTGTGTTCACAGGCAAGTTACTCAATATCTCTGTGCTTTCATTTTCTCAAATATAAATATGGAAATCATATGAGGATCGACAGAGTAAAAGATTGAGACCATATCTTGAATGAGATAAAACCTATAAAAATTAGAAGCAGTAGAATGTCTTTGTCCTCTCATATCACAGTTATTTTAGGAGCAGTAATCATGTTCTTCAGATTAAAACACAGAGATTATTGCCTCTCCTCAGAGTCTGTTTCCAAAGTTCTGTGTCCACATATCTGTCATAAAGTACGGCACTAACATTAATCATGGGGGCATCCGTCCCATGAAATGGTATTCAGAGAGCTCAGTTTATAAGTCCATGAGATGTCCAGTGTGTACTAGACATAAGGCAGTGGCACTGGCAATGGAAGGGAAAAGACAGATTTCTGAAGTGTTAATGGTGTTTGGAGAAGCAATGGGAATTGTGTGAGGGCAGATAGAGAACGTGGAAGACAAAAATTGCATCAAATAGACACTTAACACCTATAAAAACTCCTCTTTATTTGTAGTTGCTTGCCCACATTTTCTAAAATTGTGGCATAAAATGTTTTTAATGAGAATTTTTGCCAATGGGTGCTTCTATTTTCAAAAATCCAATGTCTTGTAGGTCACAGATAGCTGATAATACTCTATCTGAATTCTTCACCTTGCACTCTTGAAGACACATGGCCAAATGTGTCTTAGAGCAGTCCAAGTGTTCAAAATGAATGAAAGAGGAGTCTTTGAGTCTGTATTTATTTAAACAGTGATTCAATCTTACTAAGAAGTTTGACTGCCAGGGAGTAATGGAGGGAAGTAGACTATACATCTAATTTTAAACTTTATTCAATAAGTGGTTTCAGTTTGAATTGATTACCATCCTGGACACCTTTTTATAGATAATCTTCATTGGTTAACAATTTTGTACAAAATCAAAGGGCAAAGTGAGTGTCCTTTTACTATTATTATTATTTTTTTACATTTTGGTTTTATATAGTTAAGATTCAGTACAGCGTTTATATATGATTTTTAAAAATCACAGTTAACTAAAAGGATATTGAGATTTGATGATTTGCTGCTATGGATCTTTGAGAGGTGGTAAGTGAATCAGGCACAATTTGATATGAAGGAGTTTTGCTTATTTTCTTTGAAGCTAGGGTGTGGGAAAGGGAGATGTTGATAGCTAAATCCTTAAGCAGAATGTGGAGGGGTTACTACAGCTCATTGTTCTCTCCTAGGGAACCCAACACACACAGTCACAGTCTCAGGTGACCCCCCACCCCCAGAGGCAAGAGGGATTCTCCTTCATTATAAACTTGTTTGTTTGTTTTTCATGAAAGTAAACTCCCCTCAGAATCCAGAGGTTCATCAAAAGCCCCAGTACTGCTTAGGATTGCATATTAGCTTCACAGTGGTAAACTACCCAATAGCAGTTGGCATATATGTAGTCGTATGAACATAGAATAGAAATCTTTCCGATGATACACTGAAGGAAATTTTCATTACATTAAATCATCCTATAAAATACATTCCCCATACTGTAATCGCTGAGCTCTTTGAAGCAAGTCCCAGTTACAATTAGGTACTTTAGTAATTTGTGAAGAACTGTCTCCTTTCACGATTCGGTGGCTATTTCCTGGCTTTGAATAATAACATCTTATTTAGAGTCGCAGTAGATATTCTGAAATGCAATGACTAATAGAGGCTTTAACACGGTATCCTCTAGAAGGATCATGGGAAGAGTCTTGAGGAAACAGTATTTAAATGAGTTAACAGTAAGTAGGGATTAGTCATGAGAAGGGGGTGGGAATATTTCAAACAAGTAAAGCAGCATATCAAAAGGCAACGAAGTATGTAGCCATTCAGTGAGTTTTAGAAATGGAAAGAAGGCTAATGTGGCCATGATGAAGAAATGAAATTATCAAGAAAAATAAGACTACAACCATTCTGTGCATGGTCTGTCATGTGAGGGATTTATTTTTTTTTCCCCTGGTACATAACACACATCATATAATGTTTGACCAAAATAGGAATACCCTACTCTTTCTGCACTGGAATACATGTGGTTTGAATTCACCTTCAGCTCAGCGACTTTGGGCATGTTTCAAGATCCTCATTTGTGAAATGAGAATAATGCTAGTAGTAAGGACTGGTGTTAGGACTATGTGGGGCGAGAGATAGCTTGTAAAATGTTTAGGACAGTGACTGACATACAGTACTAGGTATTAATGATTATAGGGGAATAGAGGGGAGATTTCCCATAAATTAATGTGGTCCAGGAAATGCTCAGCAAAAGGGTGGCATTTGACCTAGATTTTAAAAGCATCACAGACAAGAAGCATTTCTGTGTGGGGAGCAGCATGACTGAAGCAGAGAGGTAAGAAAGGGTCAGGTGTGCTGGGAGGACACTATCATAGACCAGTTATCTTGGAGTGGTTAATTTGAGTTACTGGTACTTGAAATTAGGAGGTAGTTTCAGGATGGGTTTTGAAGTCTGAAAAGAATGTGTCAGCATTTTAAAAAAAGATTTATTTATTCATATGAGAACTGGGGTGTAGGCCAGAGATGTAGGAAGGTGAGCAGATTCACCAGAGATAGAGTGGGGAGCAGAACAGGTGGATTCACTGAAATACACTGCTGATGGGAGCAGTGGGTGAGAAGGAGAGGTCTGCTGTGCCATGTGGGAAGCTCCCTGGCCAGCGGATCGGATCGAACCCACGCTGCAATGGCTGCTGATAGCTTCATAGTGCTGAGACTTAACCCGTTGCACCACCAGGGATGTCCAGTATATCAGTATTTTTGTATGGCAACACTTGGCTAGAACTGAGGAGTTGCTGTCCTGGCTAAATTAGATGTGGGTTCAGGTAAGAAGTACATTATGATAACTGCAAGAATTTGAGTCATGTGTCTAATTGGAGGAATTGATTGTGAAATTAAATACAGTGTGTTGAAAACTGGGAGAGAGCTTGAGTGAGAATTCAAGGTACAAAGAGGTGAGAATGAAACTCTGTTGAATGTTGAGTGGAGTGGGGTAGGAGGAATAGGGAAATGGAAAATACTAAGAATTACATTTTGGGGACAAGTAGAGAGGACTAAACCTGTGCAAATGCATGAGATACTTTAAGGAAGGAAGAGCAGGTTATTTCAGTGTCACGGAGTAGAAGGTAAAGAATAAAAATAGGGAAAGTCAGTGGTGGTCAAGGGCTCTAGAGATGTTTTAAGGCTATTGAAGGTTGAAAGATAAAAACAGTTGTGACTCAGAACTCCCCGGTGACTTTTAATAATGTGATGTCAATAGATAGATGAAGGCTAAAACCAGAATAGTGCATTACAGAGAGGACTGATAGCTGGTAAAAATACTCCTTGCAGATATTTGACAGTACCAGAGAGGGGAGACAGGGTGACAGAGTGTGGAGGTAACTGGGTTATAGAAAAAATAGTTTCCTCACTATCTTTACATTTTACTCCTCCCTCTTTGGGCAAAACTCATGTCTGGAGGCAAAAGTGAAGAAAATAATGAAAAAGGAATAAAGGGAATTTTGCTTATTTTGAAACCTAGTCCTCTCAACAGAACTCCTGGTTTTGCAGATTGAATTTTGTGTGGTTTCTTATATTTATTTTCTAAACACTAGAAGTTATGGGAGAAATATAATGGAAAAGTCTGAAGGATGGCATAAATAGCTACTCAGAAGATGCTTGTGTTCTTGCTACACACTTCAGTGATTCCAGTTAGCTAGATATCTAAATATTTGATTGTGAGCTTGACAGGGGAGACAGTTGAAAGGGGATGAAAGAATTAATATTTGTTGAGTGCTTTTTCTAAGCCATGAACAGTTTCCCATGTATTTCAAATTAAGTTTCCCCCCAACTACAAGGTCAGTATCGTCATGCCTTTTCTACGTATGAGAGAATTGAAGCTCAAGGCCACATAGCTAGTTATAAAGAGAGATGTGGGCTCCACTTAATAATTCTGGTATACCTGTTTCTAAACCTAGAATCTTTCCCTACAGATAAGTTAGTAACTGTTCCGCAAGCCCACTTGCCAAAGCTTAAATCATTTAGATTTTGGACTGAGGAATTGTTTTAAACTAAAGAAGACTAACACAAGTGATTTAAATACAGAGGTAATTCTGAATTAGTTACTTCTGCTCTAAGTGTCATGTTGAGACAGAGAATTTTGAATGAAGTTTGGCAATTAGATAGGGGTTATGTATCAGTGCTAATTCTCTGAATTTAATTATTACATTGTGATTCCCTAGAAAAATGTTTTTAATTGTAGTGATTGCATTCTAAATCATTCTAGCATTATTATGTATCATATTAGTAAGTGATGCAGAGGGGGAAAATTTTTCATCATCTTGCACTTGCGACTTTTCTATGAATGTGACATTGTTTCAAAGAAAACAAGTAAGGAAAATATAATGTGGACTTTATATTGCCAGAAAATAATTAATTCCCCTACTGAATTTTGATTCTTTGGCGAACAATTGGTCAGCCACATTAAACTGGAAAATTCAGTCTTCTTTTTTAAAGCATTAGTTTCTGTGAAATTTCTTCACATTTATCAGATTTTCTTAGTTATATTTAATTCTGGTTTGAATGTTAGAATTTTTATCTAAAGTTTAATGGATAATTTCCCTTTTGACAAACTGTTAGATGATTTTATTCATAGTGGTGTGCACAGCACAAGTATATTTAAAATCTAACTTATCACTTTTTATAAATACAAAATAATATTTTAAGATGGTACATCGTCAGCATGAAAAATGTTCTGTTGGAAATACAGTCCCTCCAATAAACTCATCAAGAAAGACAATTTTAAAAGATAGGCCTTATTTTATATTCTGAAGGTCAACAGCTTGGTGCTGTGCTGTATCTAATTTTCTCAGTCTGTCATGCTGCTGAACCTTCAGGATAGAACAAGAACAGAGTGAACTACAAGAATGCCGAAATTACATAAGCAAGGATGGATTGCCTGACAAATAGCACAATCAATGAACAATGGAAATTCAATCAGCTGTGGCTGATCAACTACCAGGTGTGGGGGGAAATCCAAACTCTTAGCATCTCCTAGAAGGTGGCTTACTTTTTTTTGTTCATTCCATATATTGTTAGTTGAGGGGGGAGAATTCAGTGATTCAATTTGCCACTGCTGTTACTTCTTTTCTTTCTTCTTCTAATCCTCCTCCTGTTTCCACTTTTACAAGCAACAAGCAGTAACTCCATGAGGGAGATCCTTGCTTTCCATTGTGGTGTGACATTTGCAAGAGAAATGTGTGGGAGGCTGATGAATCTTTGCAATAATAAATAGAATCAAATAACTGCTTTAAATTATAGTTTTTGCAAGCTAGTATATCTGCGTGTGGGACTCAAATCCTTTATCCAAATTTTGTAAATAGAGAATTGTTACATAAAGTGTTAATAATATTTGCTTCTGCTGTTATTATAGCCAAATGAGGAAAGAGGCAGTGCATAAAAAAGGGAGATATTACTTTAGAAATGTATAGGGAACTAGGAGTTCAAGAATTTTGAGTTTGAAACAATTCAGTTGAAAGTCTTAGAATGGCTAAAAATGAAAAAAGCACTTTCAGATATTTAGTTTAAGAGGAATAGAGTTTTTGCCTTTAAATTAAGTAGTGAATTTTACTGATTCAAAAATATGATTTTATTCCAGTGGTAGAAAAACAACTAAAGTTTATAGATCTTTGTCTTAGGCATGAGTTTCTGGACAATAAAAACACTTTCTCTTTAGGTTTTGCTGTCAGAATAACAATACTGCTCCAGTATAATCTTTTCAAGATGTCTCTCCTAAGTGTATACAACAGTTAAGTAGAATAAATTTGGGAAGATAAAATAATGCTCAATATTTACTGTAAATATGACCAGTATAGATATTGGATAAAAAAGTTAATAAATTAGAGTGATTAAAAAAAAAGTAGTTGAAGGGACATGCAGTCAATGTTATTGATGGCTAAATAACTATAAGCGAAAGCTCCAGAGTTTATAAATGTTTGCTTTTGTACTAGTTTCACTGCTTTCTCTCCTCACTTTTTACTATTTTCATAGTTTCATTGATTCTCAGTTGGGAGTTAAGTGCTTTTCTAAACGAAATCACAGATGCTCTGACTTTGTCTCTCTTCTAACATATACTAAATAAAGTTTGTCATGTCACCAGTAGTAATTTGTTAGATTCTCTATTTTGATGGATAGGAGTAAAAACAATGTCGAGGGTCTTTGTTAGTGATTTTGTTATAGGGCAGCCCCGATATAAAATGGGGTACTGACTGTGGGTCCTCACCATGCACTTAAAAGGGACTTATAATAAGACTCAATTGCAGGCACACACAATAAGATTAATAAAGGGTTTGTTTACAAAAGGAGGGGAAATTAAACAACTCAAGAGGAAAAAAAAGGAATAAATTGGTGAATGCATCCTCCCAGTTCTGCTGAGCTAGAGTCCCAATGGCACACCAAAACTCAGTGAAAAGCTAAGAGCAAGAGGGAGCCCCCAAAGCCCACATGTCTGGATAAATACCAAACACCGCTGCTTAACCCCACCCTCCGTCCTCAGCATCCTCCCTTTGGTGGCGGCATTATGGGATTCGTAGTCCTAGATGTCTTAGATCTCTCTGGCTTGAGGTGGGGGTGGGGTCCTGGTACACTCCCCTTTCCTGAGGACCACCCTCTTGCAATTTCTGGCTTAAAATTTTGCCTCTACTTGTGGAATGAAGGAATGGAGGATGGTGGAATTATAAAATATGGACTGTGATAGACATTATCTGTTCTCTACTTCAGAGCACACTGGAAGATGGAGTTTCCTCATATAGCCATAGTTGTGTCATTAGCTTTGGCTGATGCAGTAAGAGGAGTCAAGTTTGTCATGTCAGACATTAGTTACAAGTGCTTCAATCTTTAGTCCTCTGTGGCCACAGCCATTGTGGAAGTAGTCTGGATTGCTGAGCAGAAATGCCTTAGTGGCAAGGGTTGATAGAGTTCACGTGAATCCACAGTGAAGCTGCAAGAGAGAGAAATAAATATTTAATTTGTGTGTGTTACTGAGAGTTTGTGATGGCAGCTGAATTTAGTTTAAATTGATTGAGGGGGAAATGCTAATTTTGTAGAATTGCTGAAATGACTAAATGTGCTAATGCACATCCAGCAAATAGTCAAACAACTAACCTTTATTGTATCTGTGCTATGAACACCTACAATACTAAGTGCTTTAATGTATTTAATATTTCTGTCAACTCTGGGAGGAAGAATCGTTTTCATTCTCATTTAATGGGTGTGGAAATGGAGATACAGAGTTTAAGAAACTTACTTAAACTTAACGAAAGTAGTAAGTTAGTAGCAGATCTATGATTTGAACACAGGCAGTCTGAATTTAGCTTTTGTACATCTACATTATATTTTTCCTGTAATAATAGTCTTAGTCAATTTTATTTTTTCTTATCCCTTCTTTACTGAAATCATTAAATAATTACCTTTTAAAGATCATTTTTAAAATAAGAATCTTTGTCTCAGGAATATTTGAAAAGATTGACACTGTGCAAATAATTCTTTTTTTTTAAATACATTTATTTATTTATGCATACAAGCTGGGGTGTAGGCCAGAGGTGTGGGGTGGTGAGAGGATTCACCAGAGACAGAGTTAGGAGCAGAACAGGCAGACAGAATGAAATGCACTGCTGAGGGGAGCAGTGGGTGAGGAAGGAGAGGTCTGCTGGGCCATGTGGGAATCTCCCTGGCCGGGTATTGAACTCGTGCTGCTGAGGCTCTGGATAGCTTCATAGTGCTGTGTTTAACATGTTGCGCCACCAGGGAGGCCCTCAAAATAATAATTCTTTAAATATATCTGTATTTGTATACATGTACATATTTAAAATTTAAAATATGTGTTACAGTTCCACAGGTAGTGGGAGGGGGCTTTATATTAATTGTTACTTACATTTGAAGTGTTTCCTGGACAGTAGGAAGCAATATTAGTCTCCTTCCTTAAAAATGTTCTATTGGTTTTCTGGCTTAAGGAAAATTTATAATGACCACATTATTCATTGTTTGCAGTGTGTTCTGTTATTTTTATAAGGCTATGGTGATAAATGGCCTAATTAATTCATCTAATTAGGTATATTAGAATTTTTTCCTCTCCTCCAGACTCTTAGTAAAATAAATACTAGGCCCTTGGTATGTTTGTTATTATGGAAGTTGTTGATTTTATTTATTTTTTATGCATTCATGTGAAGCATTCTTTCCTGTTTTTATTTCATTGTTCTTCACCTCGATCCTAGTTTCCTTCAGTGCATGTAAGATGTTGATTTGCAGGTGGACAGACCATGATAAATGGCATATGCTAATACAGAGATGAGTTTCTTAGGAATCAGAGTGCATACAGCTCTCTTAGCTCTGACATCAATATCTAACTTTTGAAATTCAGTATAGGGATAACTAGTGCATTTTCTCACCTACCTATGTAATTCCATCGATGCTGCCATATTTTGAGGAACAAAACTTCTAAATATATTAAATGCTTCCATAAAGTGTTTAGAGGGTGAGCTGCAACACGACTTGAAGTATTGGAGTCTGTAACAGAATGCGAAGGAAAGTCCCACGTGATTATTCTCTAGCTTGGGTTGAACCATTCTTTCCTTTAAAATTGATGCACTGTCTTGGGAACAATTATTATTATTATTACCATAATAACAACAATTGCAAGACAACAGTAATATTAATTATTGAATGGCTTGTTCTGAATTAGACTCTGTGTTAAGACCACTATATGTATATGCATTATTTCTTAGAACCCTTCCAACATTTTGTGAGCTATGTATAGTTTTAAACCATGTTTATAACTCTGTAAACTAAAGCACAGAGATTAAGTGACTTCTTTTGTATTGGTGGACTCAATTTTTTAACATAGTTGGGTCACACTATAGATCCCAGCTTCTGGAATGAATTATCAAAAGACTCAACTTCTGTCTAGCTGTCATATGACTATTTAGATGTCAAGACCTAGAGAGTGCAAAAGAATGAGAACAATGTTGAAATTTTACAAATTTTTAATTGAGATGTAAATTTCCCTCCCCTTATTTTGCATCTTATTTCTATATGTCTTCCACTCTACTTTCATTTTAGAGGAATATAAGTCTTGATGTTTTCTCAGAGTTAACTAGCAGATATGTCTTTTTGACAAATGGCTCTTTCCTGAAAAGCATATCACCTGGAATCTTATTTCCCTTTAAACTAGTTTGGCAAAGCATGGTCAGTCCTCATCTCCATATTGTCACTATACATTCATTGTGTAAGTCCACACTTCACTAAAAGTTTAATCTCACTAGCAATTAAAAAAAATCCAGACTAGGTAATAGAAGGGCAGGAATTCTCTGTCATTTTTGTTACCTCTGTAGTGAATCCACATAATCTTGCATATATCAGCTGAACTGATTAAAAAACGTATCTCATGCAACTTAACCTTCTTAGTCTCTTTTAATCTGGGTTCCTATATAAATTGTAGGTAGCTATTATCTGAAACATCTATCCCACCAGAACCCAAAATAACCTGTGAATTTTCTATCAAGTCGTCAAAGAGCTTGAAGTTCTCTTTTCTCTAAGGGTTCAGTTTCATTATGAGATTGATTCACTGTGTTCCTCTTTATTTTTCTTTAACTTATAATGCACGGTCTTCCATAATCATCATGGATTTCTAGTTATCAAGCCAAAGACACATAGAATGCATGTAGAGAACCACTTTACTTATGTGGTACAGACCAGGTGAGCATGGTCTAGAAAAGATTCTCTGGCACATAGATTCCAAGAATTTTAGATTGACGAGTTGGATCACTACTGTGTTACCTGATTATCTTTTTTTTAAGTAAATATGTCAAACAAATAAAAATCACACTTAAAAATGAGAGTGATTAGATACATAAAAAAATGTTGTGTCTCTTAGGACATTTATGGTATTGCCACAAATAATGATCTTATTACTTAAGCATAAGTAATTTGAATTGAAATCTGTTAAAAGCTGGAATTTTAGAAAAATGTAAAAATGATTTTATTATTATTGTAAAATGTCGGTACTGTTTGTTCAAGATCTTCTACATGTATCAACCATAAACCTGAATATTTCAAACTTGTCCGAAATGTTATTTGTAATTATAGGTTTAGAAAATCTAATTTGATAAAATTTTCTCATATCTTTGGTTGCTTAATTTAAAAAAGGATTCATTTTAAAATTTATATTTAGTAAAAAATACCTTCAGTAAGATAGTTTTCTTATTAAATATTTAGTTCTTTTCCAAGACTGATGAAAATAATACTATTGTTAAATCAAAATCCCTTAAATCCTAACAGGTGATTTTGCTCTGTTTGTGTATATTTGTATGAGAGTGTGCATGTGTGCTTGCATGCATGTACTAATGTGTGTTAACATGTTTCAGGATATAAAATGTTACTACAGTAATAATAACTACATAATTCTCCTTACCAGTCTATAATTCCTCAAAAACACGTTCTTACAGAAGTATTTAAGGAAGTTTAAGTAACGTGCTCATGTTCACGTGGCAGGCAGGTGGCAGATCTGTGATAAAAAACCAGATCTATTAGACTGTAGAGTGTATTAGCTTCTCACTGTGTCATATTTCCTTTCCAGTTAATCCTACTTTATCCTCATAATGCCATGTCACAGATTGAAAGCCAAGCCAGATGCATTTGTATAGAGATAAATACACCGAGATATTGTTTGCCTGTTTTATGTATAAAAATGGGGATTGGGCCTCTCACACTTATTCATTAACTTATTTGTTTATTCATTTCTCCCTCCTTTCTCTTGTTCATTCATCTAGCATTTATTGAAGGTCTTCTACAAGCTAGGCACTATTCCAAGCACCCCCTGAGAGCCTAGAAAGAGTATAACTTAGAAGAAAAATGCCGTATGTCAAAGGGAGAAAGTGTTTTTGTTTCTAATGAGATGGCTTTCATTTTCTTGTTTAATAAAATAATAGTAATCGTGAGTGTTATGGACTATCTAGTTATTATTTCGTGAAAATATGGGCAATAAAATCCATTTCATTTTGCAATCTACCCTACTCTGAATAGCCTTTGGCTGTTGAGGTGTGAATAATTAGAGCACAAGCCTCTGCCACACATTTTGGTGAGCATTTTCCAAATGTGGCCATTTTTGAACTAATGAATCCTTTAACTGATAAAAAAATCAACCAATTTTAACTTTATCTGTCATTGTGCAGCTTCTCATTTTCTGCAAGAGGTGCTAACATGCAGAAAGGTGAGGAAAAGACAAGTAACAATAAAAGAATAAAGGGAAATAATGGGCTTGGTTGGCACCAACTGATAATGAGCTCATGGATACTTGCTGCACTGTATTCAGGTTTCAAATTATTGAAGTTTAATAGAAAATATTCTATCTGTATGTGTGATGTGTAGTTGGGGTGGGGGGAATTGGCAAAGAGACATCTGAGATACAGTGTGACATTTTTCTTAGATCATTTTGAGGATAAGTTTAGGAAAACAAGGCAAAATAAACTTTTTGTCCACTTTGATTCATATTTTAAGTTATGCTCAAGGTGTTTAGTTTAGTTAGATTTATTTCTATAGGTATATCACTGTCATCTTTTGTCTGTGTAAGGTTGTTTTGGCAAGACATGAAGGTAGGAAGTTGGATAAGATGTATTGTGACATGATTAAAAGAGCAGAGGTTTTATGATCACAAGTCTTAGGTTTAAAACCTTGTTTGAATTACCTTTTATTGGCACTTCTTTACTCAAAAAACAATTCTAATTAAAATTTAGTTTTATGCTTCTTTTTACACTAAAAGTGACTAAGTTAATCAGAAAATCAACTGTGGTTAATATCTAAGTACATCATTGGTATATATCTTTGTCTATTTGGTACATTTTTTCAGTATTTTTCTTAAACTTTTTTTATTTTGGAATAATTGCACTCAAAAGAAATTGCAAAAATAGTGCTGATTGTGTGTATCCATCATTCATTTTGCCTAATGGTAACTTCTTAGGTTAACTATAGGTTTCTTCCACTCTCTAAAAGTAGGATGTTTCCATATGGCATAATTTGGTAAATTGTTATTTTTTTTTTTTGAGTTTGGGAATGTTGTTCCCACTACTTCATATGGAACAATTTTGGAGCATTGTCAGACAGCCACCCCCCAAAAAAATCTACCAGATCATACTGGGTAGGAGCATGCTACTTTAGGATCATGCAGAATAGGAGCATACTGCTTTAGGATGCAAGGGGAAACCTGGATAGAACATTTTCAAAACTAAAATTGGTAGTGACATAACAAAATTTACTGAATTATGGATATAATTCAGATTCACCAGTTCTTGCACACACATCATATTATGCCTTTAAAAAATCTATAATTCTTGTCACCTTGTCAGTATGTTTGACTCTCAGTTCTTTTTGTTCTCGCACAAAAATGAAAGTATACTGTCCACTCTTGATGTACCATTTTCTTACTTGTAACAGCTTGTGATTTTTTTCCAGTCTTCTACCCATGATTCTTGATGTATGCAGTATATTTTATTATATTGGGTGAATGTAAAATTATTTATTTCACAGTCCCTTCATATTGATATTTGATGATTTCTCTTTATTTGTTATTATAAACAGGCAGCAATACTGCATCATTGGAAACTGTGTTCCAAAGATTTCTGTCTCTGTCTCCATCTGCTTGTCTTTCTCATTCTTTTCTTCTTATGGATGAATTATTACAATTTTTTTTGATCTAGCAGTAATTACATACTTTCTAGTGTGTATATTGTCAAGTGTATCTCCAAAAACTTTAATAATACAATGAATAAGCTCCCAAAGTCTTTTTCCTTTTGAAATATTTACAGAATAAAGAGTTAAAAATTTAGTGGACACTGAACACTGACCTTTGTGCCAGATTTACTTCAGATTTTTAAATTTTAAACAGTGAAATAAACAAAATGGATGCTCCCTATGTATCTGCCCCAGTAACACTCCTACTGAAATAGCTCAGGATCATATATAAGACTCCATGGGAAGAAAAAGTACTTAGATGCTCTAAAATGATTGATTGTATGCCTCCTCTTTAATAAGGGCATGTATTAGACATCTCTCTGTGGACATAAGCTAAGTGTTGTGCAGAATCAGTTAATCAATGCGGTGTCGCCTCTGGGAGCCTTAGCTTTAGAGGAGAGTTTCATCAGAACATGGCAGCGTACCATTTGGAATGAGTTGGAACATTGGAGAAAAAGAAATGGAGAGTTAATATGATGTAATAGGAAAATAGAAAATTATCCAGTCCTAATGTTCTAGGGTTTAGAGAATGCTAGTTTAAAGCCTTTCCTATTGCTTTCTTTTCTTCTTCCCATTTCTTGTTAACCAGAGTTAAATAACACTGTGTCTACAAATTGGCTTCCTCCTCTCCTGCATGCTGCTGCAGCTGTTCTCTCTTCTTTCTCTCTTACCCTCTTTCCTTTTTGTTGTTTCTTCATCGCTTCATCATTGTTATCAGTATTAAATGCTGAGAGGCATCTCCTATTCCCTCCAATAAATAAAGCTGGCATTAGAGAGGGTGTCTCTTCTTGTGACCCTTCCTTATTTTCTGGATAGTTCTGCAATGTTGGGGTTACTTTCATGAGGTGCCTGTGGGCACCCTGGTCTGCAGGTCTATTCTCTGCTCTGGTTTGGACTGCAGTTCCTTATGGACTCATGACGTTTTTCTCAGTAGGCTGACTAGGGATCGCTGCTCTCTAGCTATCCTAAGTGTGTCTCTTGGAAAAGGTTGATCAATAAAATTTGCTTTCCTTTGCATATGCCTTTAGATTACATTTATTTATGATTACATTTAAGTCATAATAAATTCATGCTTTTGTATGTACTTTTATCTTTATATTGGACCTTTAACATTTAGTTAATTAATTTTATATTTCCCTGTTTTTATAGGAAACCAAACCCTGTTTCCTTCTGATTCAGTTCTCTGTTTCTCTCACATTTTCTTTAGAACAAAAATAAAACCAGCAGGATGAAATGGTGCCTTCACCTCCTTTGACTTTAACTGTCAGGCATGACTCACAGTCCAAGGATCTTTAAGATCATTCATTCATGCCTTTTCTCTTTGTTGGCAGTGGATTCAGTTCAGATACCTGGTATTGATTTCTTGAAAGTCTGTCTCTCTATTCTTTTTCTTGATGGTTTCGTTTCTCACCATTGGCAATTCTCTGAGTTTGAATCTGAGATGATCTTTGGCAGCAGTGCAAATATCTGGTTTTTTTCTCTCATGTTGAGATGGGGTAATCTGTGTCTAGAGGTGGTGGGATGGGGCCAGGTTCTGAGTATGTACTAATGTATAAAGGATTGCCAGAGCTTAAAAAACAAACAAACAAACAAACAAAACTCTGTTAGGTTTCTCCTTTAAAATCATTCTATAGAGATACATGCTTTCCAAGTATTTTACAAAAACAATATCCCTGGTGATTAAGTTAACATAAGGTTATTATGCTGCCCCAAGTAAGCAATTACCCAATTTGGAGGGTTTCCTGGAACAGTCAGTTGATATTGCCCAGGGCCAAGTGTCTGTAATTTAGATGGGATGTCACTGTGTGAATAACACAATATGATGCCCTCTTAAAAATGCTAAAAGACTTCTCTGTGTGCAATAGTAGTCTCTTGAGCTAGTCATTGTTTTTGCTGAGGGTTTACCTTATAAGACTTTTCTTTATTTGTGTTAATGTGTCAGAAGAGTACTACTTAAATCACATTCATTCACACTTTGTAGGCATCTACTTTAAAAAAACTATTGAGCATTTGCTGTGTACTATTAATGAGGCAACACATGGTCTCTTCCCACAGGAAACAGCTTCTAGTGAGGGTATGAGAATTACTGAACTAAGCACACAGGCAAAAGTGTTATTGAAAATTTGTTGCCTTTTCTTTAGAGTCAGAATGTACTAGATTCCAGTCTGACAAGTGTTAATTTTATAATTATGGGAAGTTATTTAATATCTCCTCGGGCCTCCCTGGTAGCACAGGGAGTAAAATCTCAGCACTATGAAGCTATCAGCAGTCACTGCAGCACGAGTTTGATCCCCAGCCAGGGAGCTGGCACACATGGTGCAGCAGACCTCTCTTGTCTCACCCGCTGCTCCCCTCGGCAGTATATTTCAGAAGATCTGCCTTTTCTGCTCCCCATTCTGTCTCTGATGAATCCTCTTAGCCCCCACCCCACACCTCTGGCTTACACCCCAGCTCTTGTATGCATAAATAAATAAATCTTTAAAAAAAAACTCCTAGCCTCATCTCTCATTTGTAAATGGAAATAGCATTGTCTTTCTCAAAGGTTAGTGTATAAATTCAATGATTTGATGTATAGAAATTGCCAAACCAGGAACCTGACACATTTCACAGAATGTGAGTTATTGCCCCTATTTCAAAACTGCTTCTTTTTCTTTCCTGCTCCTGGTCTTTTTTAAAGAGAGTATAAACTTGATCCATAAATGAGAAAATTCTCCATTTTATTGATGGTATTCTTCCTCCTAATTTTAATTACCTTTGATTTGTTCTCTCTAATAATACCCCCTTCCCCATGGCTTGATTACTTACTGTGGTGACTTCCTAGGCTATTCAATAGATTCCAGCTGATTCCATGTCCTCATTTGTCTCTCCAGTCTAACCTGGATCCATCTCTGAAAAGGGCATTCCCTCACCCAAAACCCTTGAAGAAATTCTTTCTTAACAAGGTATTCAAGACTTTTAATACAAGGTTGCACAGGTCTTTCTCATGTTAGCCCATATTATACTCTCACCCCAAACACACACCCCTTGTTTCAGCAGCCCTAATGCACCTGCACTTCCAAAAAAGTACCCAAATATTGCCTTATTTTTACTTTGTCCCAGTGTCTATGCCATGAAAATGCAAAAAGTATTTCCATTGATTTTCAGTTCTTCCTAACTGACTTCACTTTTCATCCTTATATTTTAATAAAAGCTAGTTAAAATATTTGCACAAACTTAAGACAGGGCCCTTCATATTCTGTCTTCTTAGTCTTGCCAATGTACCCGGTACTCCTCTTTGCCCTCCTGCATCCCCAGTAAACTGGATTGAGTCTAGTTGGCTGACAACATATCATTGGCTTTACAGTTAGACAGGTTCTTTGCAACCATTTGATTCTGCTGTTGCTGAGCACTAGCAGCCAGAGAATATATGAACAAATGGATGTATTGGGGTTTCAAAGAAGTGTTACTTACATGGACAGGACGTGAGCAAGATTTGGCTTGTGGTTATAATTTGTTGATCCCACTAGAGCCATGGGTTGTTTTATAGACACTCTTCATTCTCTTCTTGCTTTTCTCTAAATTTTTCCTTTTCACCCTTCTGCATTTTAAACAAATCCCTCCCTCTTTTCCTTTTTTTGTTACCACTTACCACTTTGCAAATAACCTCTAGACAGTTACCTTTCTTTGTGTCATGCTTTAGCCATCGTGGAACTATTCCATAACTTACCTAAGCCAGTTTCCTCACGTATATATGAATAAAATTCTCATTGCAAATTGTGTGGACTATAGTATTTGCCTGGTAGAGTTTGAAAGAAGTCAGTGAGATGTGGGTAAAATTGCGTTCACGGTAGGTGAAGGCGCTCCCATTAACTCACAGCACAGAATCATGGTTGAGGCTTGGAGCCCAACTACCTGGCATCTCATCCCAGTATGTCACTCAGCAGTACGGACCTCAAGTGTGCCAGCCACTTCATCTTTTTGTATGTCAGTTTCCTCACCTATAAAATGAGCGTGCTATTAGTATACATCCAGAGGTGCTATGAGGGTCACATGAATTAATTTGTGTTAAATGTACATAATATTGCCTTGGTACAGAGTGCTAAATTGTTGATTTTTATTTTATTTTTCTGGTTCTTATAGTTGAGGGAGGAAAGGACTAGACATGTTAGTTTGCCCATAGTCATCAGCTGGTCAATCTCATATTTGAGATTTAAACTCTGCTCTTATAAGTTTAAAGCCCAGGCTTTTACATGATATCAAGTCTTTTTCAACATCCACCAGCTACTTACCACATACCCTTAATTGGAAATAACCTCTCTAGCTCTCTCTGCTTTCTTCATAATTAGTTTATGCTTCCGTCAGGAAATTTGCTGCTTATAGTTACTGAAAAATCATTTTCTTCTTATTATACGTGTTGCAAATCAGCCTGCCTTTTGAGAGTAGAGATTATGATCCTATTTATACTTTTTCCTCTCCCTTCACCCTCTCAATCAGCAACACATTGTTGTTAACACTGCTGAAAAACTTTTGAGAAGCAAATCATTATTATTATTTTAATATAATAGATATTTATTTTTGTTATTCATATCTTTTACATTATTATGTGTTCCCCATAAATTACCCACCACCTGTTCACCCGTGGAGCCATCACCATAGTCCTCCGTGCTCCCCTCCTCCCCCCTCTTGAGCCTTCCCCCTCCCCTCCTTCCCTGCTGAATGTCGCTTTCTTATTTGGCTCCCCTATATTCCTGTTATAAGTGAAACCATTCGATATTTTTCTCTTTCTTTCTGGCTTATTTCACTGATCATGATCCCCTCTAGGTCCATCCATGTTGCTGCGAATTGCATGTGTTTGTCTTTTTTGAATGCTGAATAGTATTCCATTGTGT